>VTPC01007124.1:0-23315 GCA_011009095.1 Ignelater luminosus
GGAGGTTTACCTAAAAATATTTATTGTGCTTAACTTGGAGCAAAGAGATTTTGCGGACACCACTGGGGTAGGTAGAAATTTTATGCTATAAAGCTTTTCAAGGAAACTTCCCTGCACAGTTGAGTACAATTTGGATACTTTCTCTGAGACATTTATTTCCTTCCCAGAAAGTTTCCATTTTGGAAAAATTATATTTTAAATACTTTCATTTTGTCCATCTATCTCTACTTTTGGTATTTCACAATAACAACTAAACTGGTTTTTCTTCTAACTTAACCTAAATTAATGAATAATCAATTCCTATAGTGGTGATTTGATTAAATAAGATGTATATAATTAACCTACAGATGCACGTTATTTCCTATCAGAAGTATTCAAGTATCAAGCAACAAAATAAGCACACAGAAAAGGTGGAAGTTTTCACGTGGGGATATACAGCAAGAGAAATGCATCCAACCGGAACCTGCAGGGGAACCGTTGGTAGATTCTGATCCAACAGGTATCAAAGAGCGTCGAACTTCTCGACAGTGTGTTTGCATTTTACTTTCTCTGCTGCAACATCCTAATAAGGTAAGATGTAGTTATTCTTAATTAATTATGTAAACAGAGCAGGAAGCTGCAATTAACTTGTTTAAATTTAAAAAATTAAAAGAATCTTTTTGAATTTGCAAGAGATAATAACTTGGACAAAAATGCCGGTGGTATTCTTAAAAATCACTTTTAATAAATTAGCAAAACACTAAAAACAGTCTTAGTTGTGTAATATTCTTGCAACTTTCTAAATTCGTAATAATATGACATGATAAATAAATAATGAATATTGTGTAAAAACTGTCATTACAAGCACCTACCAGACAATTCCAGTTATAATCCTTTCAAATGAAACAAGGAAGTTAAAGCTATTTTAATTGAAGATTATAAAATGCAAGTAAAGTTCACCACGATCGTATGATGCTGTATGCTGAAGATTTAAGTCATAATTTAAGTTACAGAACGAGTCAAACAATATTTAGTCTATGCTTTTTTTTTAAATTTAATAATTAAAGTTTAAAAGTGCACTTATTAAAATTTGCCGTTCATTTTATAATAAGCATTTGAATATCTATGTGAGCTTGAGAATAAAATGACGATTTAAAATATCAGTAGATTCCATCAACTCATTTTTATATGTAATACTTGTTTACATAAATTAGGCTGACTATAAAAATAATACATAATGGGATACGGAACTCATAAAAAAGCTGTAGTGCTCAAAAAAAAACAAAATATAATATATCCGTTATAGATTGCCATTATTTACATTATTTTCAAGGTTTTAGTTTTCATTAGCTGTGTCATTGTGTGTTATAGCAAGGTATTTTATAAAAATTGACTAATATTTATAACAATCACTAACAAACTGGGGTAATTGCAATGAGAATGTTAAAAATCTTTGACTTAATTATTAACGAGAATTTATTATCATTTCCTATTGTATTTACATTATTCATTACACCTTCATCGATATAAATTACACTGACATTAAAAGTACAGTAAAAAGTAAAAGGTATCTGCAACATTATTTTTTTTTATAAAACATATGAATAGTATTTATCTTACTCACAATAGAAGCAAGTGTTCGTTCAAAAACAAACTTTTAAGATTTCTTTATAATAATCTAGCAAACGATTTAGAATTTATATTAAATTATAAATTACACTGTTATTTTCTTTCATTTAACTAAGACGGGCTATAGGAGTTTACGTATAGTTTGCACCCCATTTTAACATTTGTCTTTCAATGAATATTCACTTAATCTACAATGAACTTTCATCTTCAAATTATCACTCAGTAACTCCTACTTATACAGGGTGTACCTAAAGTACGTCATGATATTTCAGGGGGTGGTTTTGCAGGTCATTTTAAGCAGGAAAGTTCCTATAAACATATGCTTTGCAAAGTCCCTTTTTGATACGGGGTGTTGAAAATTCATGAAAAAATGCAATGTTTTCGTAATAATTCGAGCTTAAGCAAAGGGTGTTTGGTTTGACGGTGACCGTATTTCCTTTTTTCACGCAACTTCAATCTTTTCATAGCTATACTTAGTATGGTTATGGTTTACTATTTTTAGGCAAGAAAATAAACTAGAGTAGAGTAAAATATTATAATTAGTGGCTTCTTGTAAACCGCATTTCTCTTATTGGATTGCACAGAAATCAAAATAAAGTGTGGGAGTTGCTTTGCAAAAGAAATAATCTGCTTTATTATAAACGTGAAATAGAACCTTGCCCAGCTTTGCCTTATGAATCTCCGCAGCAATAAAGGTATTCCAAAACTGTTCATGGTCCTTCCGTCTATCACATCGACAGACTAGTCCATCGTGGTTTTTCGAAGAGATAAACCACCATCTGTGGATTCATCATCACCTTGACAGATAACATAAACCACTGCACTCTGTGCATGAACCTATGGTAGCATATTCTTTCAAGCTGTCAGCAGTACCGCACTGCCAATCCACCATAATTTCGTCACAACACTTCGTGGAAAGATATATTCTTCTGATCATTGAAGGAATATACATGATTTATGATTCATACGAAAAATCCTCCTTCAACCCAAAAAGGGGATAAATGCTAACGTATTTTTTCCACCACCATTCTTCATCAGTTCATATTCTTGGAACATTTTTCTACTAACCCTCCATGCACTCCATCAGTGCTGGAGCAATACGGATTAAGAAACACGTTTTCCACTTGTTCAAAATAAGTTTTCTTGAACGCAGCTTCCACATCATCAGCACCGCAGCTGTCGTCAGCTTCCACTTGCGCACCATGGCAAAAGAAAATCATTTCTTACCAATAACACAGGAGAAGAGAGTAAAATCCAACTTTTATTGGTTTCAAATCAGGGGCCACTTTAAGGAAAAACACAATGCAGTAATCTTGTACTCTGCTACTCTTGTAGCTGTGTCAGAAGTTCGACAAACTTCATTGAGGCTGAGGATTTACGCCTCTTCGACTTGCCTCCGCAGGAGATTTAAATAACCAAATCATTTCAAAAACTCAAACCGTTGCAATAATATACCACAGCAACCAATTTGAATTCAGAAAACTTTTACTTACTACAGAATCCGCTTTTAGTTCGCCTTAAGAACAATCGGATAAAGAAGATCTCACATAAAACCTTGTCAGCCGAATCCGAGAGGAAGTAGGAAAACTTTACTTAGTTACCTAACCAAGAAGAGTTCACCATATCATCTTATCAAGGAGGTCCCGAGTCAATTCTAAGGATTCAACTACCATCATGTCCAGTGTAACAATGGAGCACACTTCAAAATCAACGGTTTAAGTTCAGAATTTACGACTTCTCGCCTTGCTGTTGGAGAAAAAGAACAGCTATTTTGATAATTTCAACTACCATCAGCAAAGCTAGATTACAGGAATCGAGTTATTTACTGGAGCGAAGCAAAAAACAAGAAGAAACGTCAGCAAATCAAGATGCTGTAAAGGCAAGCAGCTTTGCTACGGAAAGCGAAAAAAGAAACTAACGCACCTACAATGATCTTCAAACAATATTCAGTTGTTTCAAAAAACTTTGGAGTCGTCAGTTTGGTTAATTTTTAATTAATCTCTTAATTCTAAAATCAATCAGATCCAAGTAATTATTTCTTAAACCAGTCATTTGATTTAAAAAGACTTTTCTATTTAGTTAATTTTGTACTCCTCAAACCTTATTGTATTTAAATTTAACAACTAACTCATTCGACGCCCAAATTCTTACTTCAAATCTTTGGAGTTGCCAAAGAATGTATCGATTTCCAAATCTTCGGCATCCCAAACGATCACCTTTTCAGAAATGATTGGATTGATTAACAAGTACCGGAAATGTTGAGTATTCCAAAAGGTAAAGAAATAATAAAGCAAACAATAGCAAGTTGTTGGGTTTGGTTACCTTAGAGGAAAGCTCCTATCTAAGCCAACGAGAAATAACTAGAAACCTGGATATGAGTCAAAGAACGCTTCACAGGAATGATTTTCAAAATTTGTTAAACTTTTGCAACTGGATAATTGGACAAAAGCAAGTTGATGAAGACTTAAATTTGCAGTTGTGCGATGTTTAGATTTGTAAGGGAATATTTAGACAATACACTCGCCGTGTGGATAAGTAGAGATGAAACTGTTACAAATAACCCCACTGGACTATTTTCTATTAGAATCATATAAAAGTTAAAGCTTATAGGGATCCACCAACAACAGTGTGAACATGAAAAATAAAATAAGAGCTGAATTTGCAAGCATTTCTTCACAGATGCTTAGAAACCAGCAAAGCAGTTTATGCAACAACCGGGATCATGAAAACCGGAAAAATAAAAATAAAGAATAGGTATTGGCAGTCGATTAGGCAAAATCCACAACAATAATTTAAAATGAGTTATGACATCATGAAATTTTTACCTTTATCATTATTTTTTCGTTTCTATTTCACTTGAATAGAAAGTAACTGTTATTATTGTATGTTAGGTATATTAGTGCAGATTATAATCACTGGGTTTAATTTAATTTAATTAAATTATTAATTGTACTAATTGTAAATTAAGTAATGCATATTGCAATTTCGTTTCTGATGCAAATCTTTCGTTGCAAAATATTTTGATCATTAGAATTTTCTAAACATTAGAAAACTCGAGAAAATTTAAAGTGGTAGTTAATGGGAAGAAGTTTTGATTGACGTAAATGTTTTTGCTAAAAAAACCAATGCTTATCTTTATTTTGTACTGACACTTAAAAATGCTTTAGAAAATTAAATAAAATTTTTCCTTATATTATTCACTAACTTTTGAACTACATAATTGTTAAAATTAATGACTTTCTAAATAATGCCGTTTAAATAATTTTAAATTGAAATTTTATTAACAGTTTGGGTAAAATTCATGAATCATTATGGTGAGTTCCACTTGTTCCCCGAAGAGGAGAAATTTGATTTTTGATATAAATGTACCTATATAAATCAATTTTCGTGCAAAGTATAAATATTTATGTTTCATATTTGTGTGCAGACAGTTATTTTAAATTTCATTTGATAACAAGTTGCTGTGGGTGTAAGTGTATTTGAGTTTATATAAATTAAAGTAAGTCATGTCGCTTTACTAATTTATTTATTTTATGTTTATGTTACTTAAATAATAATATTGATTGTTCAAGAATTCATTAAGTTTGCAAGTTATATTTTGAAGGATGAATTCTTGAATTTACTTTTTTCGTTATTTACTTTTTATTATTATAATTAGCATGAATGTCTTAAAATATTTGTCCCAGTTCTATGAAACTTCCAAACTACTTATTTGGATGTCGGGTATGGTAATTAATCTGACACTTCGACGAAATATATCTTGTATTCAAAACAAAGAAGTACTAAATGAGAAATAATATTTCTACCTGGAATATTTTTCTCAAATATTCCTCAGGCTTGGAAAATATTATTTATAGTACCTATGTGACTTTCATAATCTTGTAATTCGTATTGTTTATTTTTATTACTACACATACATATCATTTAGGCCAACGAACATGTTACCGGCTACCTCTTACGAAAGTATCTACTGCAGTAGGTTATTATTGCCATGACATAACATGAGCAAACCGTAAACCCTAACAATAAAAAACTTTAAATGAACAACTCAAAATGAAGAACTCGGAAAAATTTTTATTACGTGTTAACCTCATCTACTTTTAGAAAATAAAAATAACCAAATATCTTAATGTATTTTAGATTATAAAACAATAACTGCTGGAGCTGTTAAAAAAAATTCCAAAATTATCACTAAAATTCACAGAACAAGGGGAACAAACAGGAAACAAATTCTACTTTTATTGGAAAAGTTTGTAGGTACATGGTCTGAAGATATCAGTAATATTATTAAAATCATTATTCTCTTTTCATTGTTTACTTTATTATTATTTATTGGTTTTATTATTTGAAATAATAAACTGTATACAGCGTGAGTATAAAGTAACGTAAAATTCATATTTCTTTTATGGCAAATATACCGGAAAAATACAGTTTATTCACCTTCCAGCATTCGTTTCGAAGCGATGACGTCATCATCAATTTTTTTAAAGTGACGTTATAACGACGTTATAAACATTTTTGCACCTTATATATAAAAAAACCTTACACGTAGCTGGTGACCAAAAGATTGATAGGCAGCAGTTTAAACATTTACTGGGTCTAATACTTCAAATTAAACAATGTATTTGTATGATATCTGTCGTTTGTAGAAATTTCTTTAACTTTTACCCAAAAATTTTCTTATGTAAAGTGAAAAGATTTGTATACCATAGTTTAGGCAATAACAAAGTCAAAAAATCTGGGGGTTTCCATTTAAAGGAAATTGACGATAACGACATTGCTTTGAAACAAATGACTGTTGAAAGGTAATTGCAACATTAAAATGTATATTTTCATAAGAGAATCGACCTATTTCAAAATTTTTCGATATACTTGCCCATAAAAACAATATGAATTTTATGAACTTGATACTCACACTGTACGATATCTGATCTGACTGAATAATAGCAAAACCAAAACTTCTTAGGGTTGTTCTGGTTAATAAAATAGGCGTAAATTATCAATAATCTACAATAACAAAAAGAGAAAAAACCTCATTTTTATAAAACACGTCGAAGTATGCTAAAATACCGAAATATTTGGAAAGTTCCACAGAATTTGAATCATCGGTAATAATCACAAGTTGATACAATTTTAATTATTAGTAATTTGCAAGTTACAAAGCTAAATAAAAGAAAGCAAAATACACATCATAAAAGAATTTGTGTTATTTTTATATCGTGATTAGGTAAAAATAATTTTAGTGGGCCAAGCAATTTAACTCTTGGATTGATATAAATTGTAAACATAATTTTTTTTGTTAGGTTATAAATATGCAGAACACAAACGGAACGATACCGTGCACGTGAATAAAAACGTGAACATAAAGGAAAATAAATTTCTAAAAATCTCTCATAGTTTTGACACTGTGGTGGCAGATGTAATAACTGTCATACGCATTTACAGTTTCTTTTATTGCGTTTTTATTAATAATCAAGTTGCCATTTTGTTCGCCTCAATCGTGCGTACTTTAATCACTTCACAGGTCTAGATATTATTTTCTAACTTAAACAAGAATAATTTCTTTGTTCACTATAGTACGAATCAATACAAAGAGTTAATATCAAGGTATTGTAAAACTGAAAAGCAAAATATTTCAAGGAAAGCAATTGTACTTAAAAACAGTTCATCAAACGAGAAAAAGGAAAAATAACTTTTTAAAGAAAAACAGAAGTAAGCCTAACTGTTCTTACAGGGACATTTTCTTTTTTTCCAATACATACTCATAAAGTCATAAATCACAGTTTTAGAGGCATTATGTTTTCAACATATTGAGAAAACCGCATCCAAGTTCCCGATGTCAAAGGATCTTGAAATTACATTGTTACTTTTTAACCTTTTTGTAGTTTGATACTAAATTCATAAACAAGTGAAAGGTCTTCTCTCTATCTTTGCACCAGAACCTCAAAAGACCTTTGTATGTCCCTGAAACAAAATTTGATCTGCTTGTTAGTGTTGTTTTATTGTAGTAAAATGATAATATTATGTTTCAGAAAATGGCCAAATTGACAATTTTATTATGCTTGTTCGCTGCATCCATGGTTTTGGCAAAACCAGTAAATGATGAAGCTCTTGACAAGGTTTGTCTTTCATTATAATAATAATATACCTGGATTTTGTTCCTTTTAGACAGCGCCTTTTGATATTGTCGAATCTTCTAGAAGTTCTAAAGTTGTATAAGAGTATTAATTCCTTTTTGGGAAACAATACAATCCACCCAAAACAAAATACCTTGAAAATATAAAAATTACAAAGATTCAACTTCAATAACTGCTGTCTAAAACGAATAATTTTCATAGATGTAATAATTTTTTGCTGATTCTTTAAATTTGCATTAATTAGTTTAATTAGTTATACAGGGTGTTATACACGAATCAAAGAGATACAAAAATCTTATCTAGACAATTAGATTTTGTTAGTTGGTATTTTTCAACTTAAGGACCGTTTGGATTGTTTAGATTTAAAAAAGTCTGTATAATACACATGCACAAAAGAAAACCAACTGAATTTAATATATCACTTTTAGTGACAGTTGGTGAATTTTCTTTGTAGGAGGGCAACAAAAGAAAATTCTAAAGTCAATTGAATTTTTTAGTTACTGTATTAATTTGTGTTTTTGCAATCGTCTTTGTCTCTGGTCTCTATAAGAATCGCACCATACGCTCTTTCAGTTGAAAAAAGGATATGCTTTACAATATGAAAGAAATAGAATTATAGTCTTGAACTGCAGTTTTGGTCATAGTGTAGGGCAAAATTCACTCGAGTTTGAAAACCAGTGTTTATACTTCTATGATGTAGTAGAAAAATACAACGACGTGTTGCCCGAACTTTTGGGCCACGAAATAATGATTTAAAGAATTCTTACCAGAACTGAAAAACAGGTTAGTAAGCCACATGGTTTTTATTAAATCCCTTGTATGGTCGGGCCCTTTTATTTCACCAGTTTTACGAATCTGTCCAAACTGGTCACACATAAAAAGAATTGTAAAAAACAATATGAGAATAACTCAACAGGCATACTGTAGGCTGATATAATTATATTTACTGTTAGAAATACCAAACTATTATTCTGGGGCTATGGTTTCAAAACGAATAACAACCAATCAGAATTCAGAATCGTAATCCCCTTGCAGTATATTGTCAATTATTAACTTAAATTTTGTTGCCGCATCGATCTTTGTTCTAGTTGGTTATTGATACGTTTCAAAATTTTAAACTTTGTTTTGCGTTTATTGATGTGGCCAATTAGATGTTTTAGAGTCCTATGGATTAATCACTGTATAACAACATAAACTTTCAAAAAATCTATAAAAGCCAATTATTGTGGGATTTCCTCATTAGCATAGCGTCTCTAAAATCATTTGGTAAAACTCGAGTATAGAATCTAATTTATGTATTTTTCTTTCTTCTCCCTACAAATACGGGTCTAAATTATCACATTAACAATGTTGTTTTCGAAAACCAGTGGCCGTTTTAGTAGCTGTACTTCTTTTCTGTCAAAGAGGGAAAAATAAAATTTGGGAATGCAACAGTTTTCTACGGTTTGCGGTGAGACGCAGGGATCTGAGGGTGAAAATGATTACGAGGTAGATGACGGATAGAGAAAGTCGGAAAGATGAGATCCGCGGTTGCTGATTCTCTATGTTTGAAACCAAGTTTCTAGTTGTCCTAGTTTGGATAACAGAATTCTCGATGCTGCTACGGAGCTGCAGGGTACTATCCATAGGGCGGTGTTTCCGATTAATTGGGACAGTCAAACTGCTGCGTCCTGGAGGACGGTGTATACAAACAAAAAGCTGTTAATTACCCGGAAGAAGGGAGTAGTTGTTTCGTCACATCAGAGCTTGTAAAGGAAGTCTTTCCATGTCCAGAAACGCAACGCAAATTCATAGCTACCGTGACATCGGTGTGGTGGTGAATCTGTCAGAGCGGAAAATAAACTGGTGGCCGGATAGAAGGTTGGAGCTTTCAAGAAATTCTTGGAGTTTGCTGACTAAGATCTTCTTGAATACTTTTCCGATGACGTTGAAGAGGTTAATGAACTTGTATAGGAAGATGGATCTATGGAAAATTTTGGGTTTAAGTATCATGATAACTTTGCTTCTTTCCAGACAGTCGGGAAGTAGTCACAACGGAGATAACAGTTAAATCTTAAAATAAGGAGATCAAGAGACCTAAAAGAAAAATCTAATTCTGAAAATGTAAAACAAGAAGTGTAGATGTCATTCTGCAGAAAGTATTTTTTCCATATCAAATAATGCAAAATCATATTATACATAATCTTTGGTTTTGATATTCTACAAAATGGAGAAAGTAAAGAAAGCAATTCAAGTTTTTTGTTGTACTCGATATAATACCCAATGTTTACGAAAGCAAAAAAGCTTTTAGAACGAAGATTTCTCAGAGATAGTTATGTAGTGAAT
Source organism: Ignelater luminosus (assembly GCA_011009095.1). Classification (NCBI taxonomy): domain Eukaryota; kingdom Metazoa; phylum Arthropoda; class Insecta; order Coleoptera; family Elateridae; genus Ignelater; species Ignelater luminosus. The sequence continues at coordinate 10,071 of VTPC01007124.1, forward strand.
ATATAATTAGTTAATCACTATCATAATGTTTCTTTTTATATCCTTTTAATAATTTTTAAGCACGGCTTTTATTTCCGCTCAATTATTTTGTTTGTTTTTAAATTTGTTTATTCTAGACACACATGCAGCCATAGTGCAATGTTCAATACAATTAAGAAATTGTAATGTTAATACGGAATCATTTTAAATCTACCTACTTGTTTTAATTTACAATAAACACTTTTTATTGAGGACAGTTGGATAAACTTTAAATTTCTTAAAGGTTCGTGCAACATTACATAACATCTTATACACATCCTGTACTTGTTATGAAACAAATTATTGATGCTCACATAGGTTAAAATTATTGAATGCATGACAAAAAAATTCAATTGAAATATAACCTTAGTTTACACGGTTGAATTAATCTCGGCGTAGCTAGAACTTCTTTACCTCTTTTTTCTTGATTAGTTTCTGTAAAGAAATTAGAAAATATGTACAGTACACTTCATAATATACGTTTTCAAGGTATCAAACAACAATATAATTATTAGAACTATAAATCTACTGTTTTATTTTAATGAATGCTTCCGAATATTATTAAAAACACATTGAATCGAATGACGTTTTGGACACGCTATAAGTATACAAAAGAAAATACCTATTGTTAGTAAACAATGACAAAAAGGATATGAGAAGGCCATGGAAAAATTTTGAACTTTAAGGATGGTGAATTGTTTATTGAATTTTAGTTTATTGACAATACTTAAACATTTTTCATCCAGTAAGGTTTTAAGGTTCACTTTAATATATATGATGCTTAAGCAACAATATTTGCAATCTGCTGATATATTTAACTCAGGTCTGTTCACCTAAGGACTGCACTGAGCGCCCCTTTATCGGTATATAACACATCGTTCAATAAGTCCCGAGACTAACAACGAAAACAACATTTTTTTTTTCAGAAATCATTTTTATTCATCAATATAATCTCCTTTTAGAGTGATACAATCTTTCCAACGCCTTTCCAACGTTTCTATACCATGTTTATAGAAGGATTTATCCTTTACTTCAAAATAGGCTTCAGTTTCGGCAATGACCTCCTCATTCGAGCCAAATTTTTTTCCCTGGAGCATTTTTTTGAGATCAGCAAAGAGCCAGTAGTCGCTGGGGGCTAAATCTGGCGAATACGGGGGGTGGGGAAGCAAATCAAAGCCCAACTCGTAGATCTTTGCCATTGTTTTCATGGACTTGTGGCATGGTGCATTGTCTTGCTGAAAAAGGATTTTTTTCTTCTTCATGTGCGGTCGTTTTGCTGCGATCTCCTCCTTCAAACGTACCAACAAGTCAATATAATAATCACTGTTGATCGATTTACCTTTTTCCAGGTAGTCAATGAAAATGACGCCATGTGTATCCCAAAAAACAGACGCCATGACTTTGCCAGCAGATTGCTGCGTTTTTGGACGCTTTGGGCGGCTTTCGCCAGCCATGCGCCACTCAGATGATTGCCGATTCGACTCCGGAGTGAAATGATGTATCCATGTTTCATCCATGGTCACGTATCGACGCAGGAAATCCTTTTTATTGCGAGTAAATAGCGATAAACAGCTCTCTGAATCGTCGATTCGTTGCTGTTTTTGTTCCATTGAAAGCAATCGCGGCACCCACTTGGAAAAAACCTTTTTCATGCTCAATTTTTCATGAAGGATTGTAAATACGCTTCCAGATGATATCTGTGTCATTTCTGCAATCTCACGGACCTTTACTTTGCGATTTTTCATTACGATTTTGAATACTTCACTCACATTTTCCGGTGTAACGGCTTCCAAAGGCCTACCCGAACGTTCCGCATCGTTTGTGTCCGTACGACCACGTTTAAACTCAGCATACCAACGACAAATCGTTGATTTGGATGGAGAGGAGTCCGGGTAACGTTTCTCAAGCCATATTGCTGGGCTTCTACGGTGTTTTTACCCATTAAAAAACAATGTTTTATCAACACGCGAAACTCGCTTTGTTCCATTTTTCAAACAAATTACAAAGTGACTTTACTCTAACCTCGATAACTCTGCTGTTTGTGGTCCAATCGACGTGGAATTTTTACACGTTTCATGTGAAGGTTCGCACTCTAGGGAAACGTGGCTAGTTTGGTACTACTAGCACCATCTCTGGGTTAGTCTCGGGACTTATTGAACGATGTGTTATAAGGTATCAAAGCACCAGAGATCCTCGGCCCGCTGAGTATGAATATTGAACATCAATACTTTCAAGACTGAATAAATCGGAATTATCTAAATTATTTGATTTACTAAATCTTAAGTCACCTGAAAGTGATTACACATACAATAAGTGTTTCTGAGGCCATCTACATGAATGGATACTATCCTGGTGACTAGGTTTACCAATAGTTGCCTTCACCACTATTTGCATAATGACGAACTATCTAAGCTTGTGATATTTATCTTAGAATTTGCCCAACAACTCATAAGTTTGAAAAGCCGTGAACAACTAAAATTCAATATAAGACACTTATTCCTTTTTTTTTGTTTTTAGTACTAATTTATTTTTACATTTTAGGCAACTGCAAATGACGTAGTTGTTAACAGTGTCAATCCGGAACAACAAAAGCCTGTCGTTGTTGTTGCAGAAGAAGCGAAAAATACCGATCCTGGTAAAAGTCACATTACAAGTGAAGTTTTCCTGAGCGACGTAAGTTTTGGAACGCCAGCAGCAAATGGTAATAAGAGGACACCAGGTTCAGCAGTTGCCAGAATTATTGATGATATATTTCAGGTAAGGTATCTTATGTTTATTTTTAAAGGGTTGAGTACACTTGAATTAATTGCTTTGCTCTGATACATCATATTAACTAGAACTATTAACTGTAATTTGTATTATATTTTAGATACCAATTGGTGTATTACAATCCGTCGCAAGGTTATTAAGAAATCCTTTCGTATCGCATACTCATAAAACACCAGAAACAACAACTTCATATTAAACTAACTACAAAAAAACTAATTGAAGTAGTATGTAGTTGGATTATAATTTTAGAAAGTTTGTAAATTTTACTTTATTATTGAGTTTTAACTTTTGTTACAGTATTATGTTAAAATAGAAAAAGAAAATGTGACAAAAACAAGATTTGTGTGCATGTGTATGAATGTGTTTGTAATATAAAGTTTTTAATATTTTTATATTAGTAGTAAGATACACTATTTAATAAAAACTTTTAATCCCTACCAATATTTGTTTTGTTTCGCTACACTATTGATCTATTATGAAGGGTTTTCCAATAAGAGGTGTTATTTTGAATAGCCCGCTATTTCGGTAGATGTCACTTTTGAAGCTATCATTTTTTGACATTTGACAAGTAGAAACTACGCCATTAATAAATATGGAACGATACACGCTTCAACAACGCATTGAAATTATTAAAATTCACTATAAAAATGGTGAAAATTTGGCAGAGACGGTTCGTAAAACTCGAACATTTTTGGGTCACCGTGAAGCACCTTGTCGGACCGCAATACAGAAATTGGTGAAAAAATTCGAGCTCTTGGGACAAGTTAGTGATGTGAAGAATAAAACCCGTGCACGTCGCTCAAGAACAGCCGAGAATATTGCTGTTGTAGCCGAAAGTGTTAAAGAAAACCCAGGTTTGTCCGTTCCTCGTCGTTCTTTGGAATTAGCCATTCCACAAACGTCATTACACCGTATTTTGCATAAAGATTTGGGTCTTAAGGCTTATAAAGTCCAGTTAACACAAGAACTCAAGCCGGCCGATCATCAACAACGTCGTGTCTTTGCTGATTGGGTCGTTGAAATGCATGAAAATGATCCAGAATTCCATCGAAAAATCATCTTGAGTGATGAGGCCCATTTCCACCTCGGTGGCTTCGTCAACAAGCAAAATTGTCGGATCTGGGGCTCAGAAAATCCAAGAGTTATTGTTGAAAAGTCTCTCTATCCTCAACGTGTGACTGTTTGGTGCGGTTTATGGTCCGGCGGAGTCATTGGACCTTACTTTTTCGAAAATGAGGCTGGAGCAACAGTTACGGTGACTGGATTGCGCTATCGAGAGATGATTAACGATTTTTTATGGCCGGAATTGGATGGTATTCATCTGGACAACGTTTACTTTCAACAAGACGGCGCTACGTGCCACACAAGCAACGAAACCATTGATCTTTTACGGAAAAAGTTTCCGGACCGTGTTATCTCTCGAAGAGGTGATCACAATTGGCCACCGAGATCTTGTGATTTAACACCTTGCGACTTCTTTCTTTGGGGCCACGTGAAAGAGAAGGTCTACGCCAACAGCCCAGCGTCGATTCAAGACCTCAAAGATGGAATTCGTGAGGCTATCGAGGACATAGGGCAGCCACTTTGCGATTTGGTTATGGAAAATTTCATGAAAAGGATATTGTCCTGTAAGCGTGGTCGTGGTGGTCATTTGCCTGATGTTATTTTCCACTACCTTCCTCTTTATAATGAAATAAACATCCGATCATTTATATTAAAAAATGGCACTTTTCTTTGAATATCAAAATAACACCTCTTATTGGAAAACCCTTTATTTATTTTGTACTGACAAAATATTGTTATAAAAAAGAGTTTAAGGATGTTATAAAAGTATCGAATATCGAAGTAATTGTATCAAACAGACCAGTCTTCCGTTAATAACTTCCTTATAAAATTTAATAGAGATTATAATTTATTTTGTAGTAAAAAGATATATTTCTGTTTGGTATATTAAAATGAGAAATACTGTAAATTTGTCAGAATGTGACCAATTACTGTTATCGCAAAGATTCTTAAAAATCTGCACATTTAAAATTATACTGTTCATTTATTATTAGATAAAACAGTCCTGTATAAAGAGTAGTTATCATTTTAATATTATTCTTCAGCTGGTTGTTATTTCCTATTCATTTTGGGTGATAATAGATTTCTCTATAAAAACAATTTCTGCAATATCCAGCTAAGAAATGCACAATTTTCAGATAAAACAAATTGTATAAAAGGTAGGTACAGGTACTTGCAAATAAATTTAGAACACAAGAAATAAAACTGCAAGAATTAGTTCCACGGAACTATTTAGATTTAAGAGGACCTATTTTTCATAGTATAAAATTCATTTTACTTTTAATAAATTTTATTAAATGACTTATAAAAATATCATTTAGAACCTGTTTCACACGTAAAAAAGTAGCTTTCAGGACTTGTCTCAGATTTATATGGCCAGAAAAAAATAAAACTATTAACAAATGTGACATAAGAGAAAGCAGATAGAAACTCTGATTTTTTGAAACAAGTATTCAAATATTGTTATCTATTTAAACAAAATTAAATCAGTTATATCTTCAAAAGACACATTTTAGACCGTATCTGTAATAAAACTCTTTTGCTTTGTTTCGAGCTCAGAATCATGCTGTATACTTTTTGGTAATATGCAATTCTGAAACAACCTGTATAATTTTAGTAATCATAGTCAATATTTACCCATTTTGAGTGACGTCACAATTTCCCTTCTGGTTCTGTTTTTAGCTGTACAACAGAAATGGAAAACGAAAAAAGGATTGCCTCTACTAACAGCACTAAGACATTTTTATGTTATTTCGATTTTACAGAAAATATGATTACAAAATACCAAGATACCACAGAAACCTCAAGAGTTGATACTTAACGACGCCCAGTTCTTTGAAAATGAAAAGAATTAACGATAGATCTGTAGCTAACAAGACATTACCTTCTCCAAAATTTGTTTAATTCTATATCAATAACAAGGAGTATATATCTGTTTATTTCTGATTCTCGACTTATGAAAATTATGTTTCAAATGTTGTTAAAGGTTAAAGTTATAACATGTTCATTTATTACGTTGTCTACTGTTTCTTTCTGATGCACGTTTGTTTGTATGTCTAGCATTTCGCTGTTTTAGCCGTTGTTGCTTAGAATTTTTGAATAAATATATAATTTGTCGATAAAACCATTGCAATCTTATAGTAGTAGTATATTTTTGAAAAGCTCGAATAATAACTTTTTTCTGAAACTGCCACTATAATTATAACTTTCCCGACTCAAGAATATCAGGGAAGCTTCACTTTACCTGCCTAGGCAAGGAGATTCTTCCCTGACTAATTTTGTCAAGAACAAAATAACAAAGCTGCGGCAATATAATATTTTTTGGATCTTTCTACTTTAGACATTTATGTTCTTAATATACAGTTGCAGAAAAAAATTTGTACATACCACGTCAGGAAAGTGTCTTCACAGGACTCGCTATTTCAGGTAAGCCATGGCCAATTATGTATTCCATTACAAAAAACCAAATTGTCTGGTATTTTTTGAAAACAGTAAAGTTTGGGAAAACTAAATATGTCATGTTATTGAAAATTAAGTTTGTAGTAAAAAAGTCTTTCAAGTTTTTTGATAGCTCTTCAAGTAAGCAAGATATGAAGAAAAGTTGTTTTTCGGAGAAAAACATTTTCGTTTATATCTCAAAAGTAGGCCATGATATTTGATATCACTATCATCAATATTGGGCCAGATACCTCATGATTAATTCAAGGGGGGAATTTCAGCAAGATGGGAGCCTGCAGATTGCTTTTCTGAACAATTTAAATCGAGAATTCTCGAAAAGATTATTAAATTATTTTAGTTACGATGACATATAAAAACCTTTAAAAATAAAAACAAGTAAAATAATAAAAATGAAAAAGCTTGAGGAGGTTGCAGCTAGGGAAGATGTGGTACTTTCTTCTCAGCTTTAATTTGATGCCAATTTGATTGAAGTATTCGATGAAAAAAGAAAACAGCTAAATAGACATTACAAGATTACTGGCACTTTATGATCCTGATCGTGACGTACGAGGGTTGCTATTTATATTTCTGGCCTAACAATGAAAAAACAAGTATTTATGATCGAAACTAGTTTTATTGTTTTTCAAAATATTCTCCATTAAGATTAATACACTTTTCCATGCGTTTGAACCAATTTTCGAAGTACTTTTTTCACTCTGTTTGAGGCAGCTCCAAAATATGCGTTTTGAAACAAAAAACGGCTTCTTCTGGTGTTGAAAATCGTTGACCACGCAGTTTGTTTTTGATGTACGGGAATAAAAAGAAGTCATTGGGTGTCAAATCAGGGCTGTATGGTGGATGGCCCATCAACTCGACCTTCTGGCTGGTTAAATATTCAATTGTTTGAGCAGCGGTGTGAGAGCTTGCATTATCATGATGAAGAATGATTCGCCTCTTCTTTGAAGTTTTCCGAATTTCTCCAATGACTTCTGGCAAACAAATGGTTGTGTACCATTCAGAGTTGACCGTCTTACGTTGCTCTGACGCCACTGTTGCCACATGACCGGTAATGTCAAAGAAACAGGCAACCATTTGCTTCGATGTGCTTCTTCCGCGAACAACTTTTGTTGGATTTGGCTCGTCTTGAAAGACCCACACAGTTGATTGCTGTTTTGTTTCGGGGTCATATGCGTAGATCCATGATTCGTCACCTGTGCAGATGTTATACACAGCCTTTGATGCACCTTTCGCAAATTTTTTCAACATTTCAATGCACCAGTCGACGCGAGCCTTCTTTTGAGCATTGGTCAGGTTATGCGGGATCCAACGGGAACAAATTGTTTTACGGCCAAATGATCATGTAATATCTTGTTGATGCTAGTCATACCAATGCCCAAAGATGCCTCAATCTCACGGTATGTCACATGACGATCTTGTTTAATCAGTTCACGCACAGCATTGATATTTTTAGGCACAACGACAGATTTTGGACGGCCTTCACGGATTTCGTCCTGGAGTGAACATCGGCCACGTTTGAATTCATTGTACCAGTTTTTTACAGTGCTGTAGGATGGAGCTTCATCGCTATATAATGTATTAAGTTCATTGATGCACTCTTGTCGTGATAATTCACGTCGAACGTTATGAAAAATAATTGCACGAAAGTGTTCACGGGTCAATTCCATTTTTTTACTAGGGAATGCACTTTTCAATTAACTGCAAACAACACTAATCGCACCCAAATGACAAAATGTTGTGGTTGAGGTTATGTTCAACAATGTAAAGTTTACACCGGAAATGTCAGCTGACGCCTGGAAACAGTCAGTGTTGCCAAGGCCAGAAATATAAATAGCAACCCTCGTATACGTACTCCCGGTCAACTCAAATTCGCGAAGTCTGTCTGTCTGTCTGTCCGCATTTGTTTTTAAATTTTAAAATTTTGACTTCAGATTTGGATTCTACATCAAAAACTATGAAGACAATGTGGTGTCTTCCTTTTTTGATATTTCTTCGGGAACATGGTCAAAATGGCCGCCGAAATTGAATCTGATATCTCACCTCGTTCTTGAAATATTGAAAAAACTAGAAATTTTAAACTCAACTTTGACACTCTGTACCTCATAAACGGCAGAGTTTAGGATATTTTAACCCCAGGAATTTGTGGTTAAGCGTTGTCAATGTTGTTTCCGGACATCCAAATAAATAAGTCCATAACAAGTATCTTTTATAGCGTTCTTATTTTCGTTTACGTTACCGTATTTGTTAACATTAAGTAAGAATTTCTCTAATGCTAAAAGGGAAACACTGTTTGTGTCCAGAAGCAGTAGCTGCGATGACGCGATGCCAATGAAAAAAACTTCAGATTAGTTGATATGTGAATAATGCCTGTAGCAACCAGGAGCCGGTAACACATTATCGTACTGCCGATTAGGAAGTTTTTATTAGTAGCATGGTAGCAGTGTTAACAATGTTGATTACTAGTCCTGAACACAGGCATTTTATTTTTTCTATTAACTCGATATTTTTAGTTTTGACGCCAGATGTCACTCACTAAGTGATGATTACTAATTTGGTTTCACTTTGTTAAATGCTTTTGTCCAAAAGCGTTGCTGTCGACGAAGACAATGCTTTTAAAAGTGCCGACTTGGCGTTTACAAAAACTGGCATTCACCGACAGCTCTGCTAATCGCTGCGTGCTTCTGGAACAGCCATTATTTATAGATGGTGATAGTACCGTTTTTACTCATAAACCTTTATGCATAACTTGTACGACGCTGTCACGGTTTGTAAATTTCTTATACGATAATGTAACACACATCTTGATGCACTTATTTTGAATACAAAAAGCGCCATTTTCGTTTTTCGCTCGAATTGAGCAGCGAGTTACCACATGCGTGCACATTAGATTGTCATGCACAAACGCAGTTCTCTATGTACTAATTTAATCTTATCTAAAATTGTACTTACAACATTGTGTGATACACCATCGAAATACTGTGCTAGCCTAGACATCTCACACATACTTTTCCAAATCAAGAAAAATTGCCATAAATCCTTAAAGAAGAAAGTTGTTTGCAAATATACCCAGGCGAGGAAGCCTCTCGCCAATCGTAGTTGTTTATATCTATTATTATTGTGGTTGAGGTTGTGTCCAAGAATAATAATCATGATTTTTAGTTTTTAGAAGTACTAGCTTTGCGTTTACGGAAATTGACATTGGTTGCCGATGAGGAACAACAATAAAGTATTTGGGAAAATACGTGACGTAAGATGTAACGTAATTTTCTTGTGCATAGTAGGATAGCAAAAAGACAAATAGACGTAATAAACATCACAAAATAATCCATTGTTACTGTGTTATACAATTATCATAACGAATAAACCTTAAAACGTGAAAAACAACGTTACGTTCTTCGTTACATGTTTTTCGCAAGTACTCTAATACTTGGCGGCGCTTCTGCAATTAGTAAAATAAACTTAATTAAATTTAAAAAAAGTGGCGAGTTTTAAAATTATCGTGTTGATTTTGTTCTGAAATGATATCAATCGTAGATAATTCAGAAGATAAGGGTAAGAAATAAGCTTCCTACTATTGGTCCATCAGAATTTAGTGGAAGTTATTATGATTAAGATTGCATTCCAAGCTGTAATACTGTTGAATCTCTTTAGGAGGATTTCTTAAAAATAGGTATGCTATCATTTTAAAAACATTCGATTAAACCGAGATCAACTTTTGGAAGGCAATGTCATTAGTTATAATCAGAATTTAAGACTATTTTCATTACATTTTTAAAACAAATGAGCAGGAATTAGTTCCCAATATTACATTCCGTAACCGTTTCTGCAGTACAGAAAGGCATTTTAAAATTAGGAAGTATGTTAGTTCTATTATTATAAAAGGTTTCGAATTGCTACTGCTACCATTGATAAAACTTTTTTCTGTAAACTAGCCAGCAGGTTACGTCAAACTTCTGTTGACATTGCTACACTTATGAAGAAAGCAGAGCAAAAAAGCCTAATTATTTGCTGGTAGTGTTGTGTTTTCTTCTAGTTATTTTTGTTACAATCATCGGTATAGGCCACACGCCTTTTCAGTCATGAAGAGCGATAATTCATGATTTGAAATAGAAAACTCAACTCTGCATTCGCCGAATGTGATATAAAGGAAGAGAGAGGCATACGATATCTGGCCTGGAGTAAAAATCGAAGCAACGGCGAGCTTCACCGCCAACGACGGACGAAAAAGCAGCCACGAGGCTGAGGAACTCGAGGAAATCTACTACTACACCATTCTAAATACAAAAAAGAATGATTAATTCATTGAAAGCTTTCACTAAGGTAGACTGTAAAATGTGTGAATGCGGAATTCACCTTTGGGGACCTTCTTTGTCCAGTACTATGTCTAACTGTATAAAATTACAGCAAATAATCTGTCTGTCAGATTTTCACACCTATTTTCGAAAAAGATTCTATAATAAATCAAAAGTTTTATATCATTAAAGAGAAATGATTTTCTTTCAAAGGGAGAAGGAAATGGTCCAAAGTGTAATCACTGAAAGATCCTTGTGACATTATTACTCTCACTATATTAAAGATCTAAATTTATTATATAACAGTATAATACATCTTGATAGGTGAAGTTTTACAAATCGGGGCGTTTTTGATTGAGCTGATTGTATAATTAATATTTCTTTTGTTTGTTTCAATGAAACTATAACAAAGAGAAAAATGCTTATGCATAATTTATAAAGTATGTCTAGTATTCTATTGCATATTCATTGCCTTAAAGGGGTTTGTATTTCTAAATACTTTCTAGTTTTAATTATCTTTAATTTTATATCATACTTTATACTTATGTAGATTAAGCTTAATGAAATTCCAAATAACTTACCTCGATAAGTTTAATTACCAATTAGGTAGTAAAAAAATTTCATAACAATTTACAATTATTAGCAAACCATAGTGGTGGCTATTTAACGTGCAAAGCAAAAGTGGGGCTCAGCCGAACGAAAGAGAAAGTGATTACTTGTGGTGATCTTTAGTCTAAATGTAGGTTTTGGTTTCAATACCGAAATAAATTCTAAAAGAAGAATTTTTCTTGGAAATATAAACAGATTTGATAAAACAGTGTTTGTGATCATTGTTTAGATTTCTAGTGAAAGGACATTATATGCAATGCATAAAAATTTTTACATACTATGTAAGTCTAATTAAGTTTTTTTCTACCAATAATTAGTTTTATTATAATTTACTTTATGTGCAAAGGAAAATGTAATACCTACTATGTAAATTTATTTATTAATACTTAAAAGAAACGGCAAAAAATTATTTGTGTTCCTAATTACTATTTATGTTTACCTTTAAATGTCAAGTGATACATCAGAGAAAGCTCTTCCTCGTAAGAGTTACCTAATCGAACAATGGCGTTGAAAAAGAATGTGCTTTACATGAACAAAGTAATGCTCTCACTTGTGACTTAATGCGCAAAGCATAATAAATGCACATACCAAATTTAATTTAAATTAAAATTAATAAACTTTCTATTCTTATAAACCGAAAAGTATACCTGCCAGTACAATAAAGTAACAGTGAACGATCGAATGTGAACAAGGTGTTAAGTACAAATTATAATTTTCAGGTTTACAATGAAGTTTCTTATTGTCAAGTTTTTGTTAGCCGTTATAGTCCTGAAAATAAAAGCTTTACCAACAGGAGAAATATCTGGATCTGCTCACGTTGATGTAGGACTAGCAGGAAATTTCAATAAGCAAATCAATATTTCCTCGATTGTAGCTTCAAAGGTAAATATATATGTATATATTGCAAGTAATAATAAATTTTTTAATAAATTGCAATCAATTTAGATTGCTGCAGTAAATATTATACCCGAAAGACCCAAAGGACGTGAACGTGCAGTTCTGGAGCATCCCACTTGGATAAATCAAAAAGATTCTGTTTATGACTATGCTCAACAAGCTGTTGCCAACTTTTTTCATCCAAAACCCATAATAGATACCATAGAAGAACATGAAAAATACGGAAATACTGGCGATAAGTTTCGTCCAATTGGAAATGCAATTGTTGAAGGATACGAAGGGTTTTCAAATTTTCTAAATGCTGCTGCAGATGTAAGTGAAATTGCTTCATTTTCCTTCTTTGGAATATTCGTTTCTGCCCTTATTACAGTTTTATTGCTTGGATTTCTTTATATTGGCTTTCAAAAATTAGGACTCGCGAACAGTATTTATTTTAGTTGATAGGAAAATGATGAATTCTTCCCCACAGTTGTATTCTCATTATAATATTTTGATTTTCCTATTTCTGATCTAAATCACATTTGCATAATTACTATAACTATCTTAGGTAAGGGAATGAAATCTGAACAAACTTTATGGTATATATTTACGGTTTGTTCTTTTAAATTTGGAGTATTCTTCTGGATTGGTAAATCAAGTCGTTACATTGTAGTATACACAAGCTAAAATGTTAGTTGGCATTAGTACGTTATTCTGAAAACATGTCAAGCAAAGCAATGGCCGTGCAGAAATTAGCGTGTAAACTTTCAGACGGAATTTCACCAGCTTTTAAGTATGACAATGTAACACAATATTCAAGACTCCGAGTGGAAAAATCAACTTTCCACGACAATATTGAAAGAATTAAGAATCATCTAGATGCGTGAGATGAAAGTTTTGTGCTTTGGCTACAAACAAAAAAGACGAAACATTAAAGCGTCATCAAAATTAGTGAAAATTCCGATTCATTCAAAAACTAATTTTTGTGCTATACGTACAGCAAGGAAATTGTCCAGATATTCCCTATTTGCGCCCAGTTGGAGACTTTTGGGGGTGTTGAAAGCAGAACAATCTTTGGGCCAAATCTCCGGAAATTGAAAAAATTGAAAAATGAGTTGAAAATTATTGACACATCCGATCTGTTAATATTGACAAAGTAAGT
>VTPC01007126.1:0-94700 GCA_011009095.1 Ignelater luminosus
TTAATTTAAAGCGAAAGCAACCCAAATAAGCAAAAATAATATTTTAGCAAACGTCCCCATTTATTCTAATTGTATGTTAAGTGGGACTTATGTCTATCAATATACAGTACGACTAGAAACGAGACGTTTCATTTAAGCAGCCACGTGTAATAAGTATTAGAAATGTAATCAAAAAAACTTTCAACTGCCATCCAGCTTGTGTCCGATCGGCCAATTGACCAATCAGGAAATTATTGTTGTGGGAACCCTCTCGTAACTAAAGATAATCATTGGAGGAGCTAATTCAACTGGTGCATTTGGATTTGTAGCAGTACGCGTAAGTGGAATCAATGGAGTTGCTTCTTATGTTGATGTTGGTTGTGTTTGGTGCGGCGAGAGGATGATGTGGAACCGGCGAAATGTGATAATAGCGATAGTAGTGATGTGGCCATTGGTTATTAGTTAGTGGTTAATCAATCAAAGTTTAATTGATTAACTAACTGATCAACACTGGAGGTTGAGTTGGTCGGTGATTAACGCAGCGTCGCTGAGAAGTTGATTTGTTAAGAGTTAAAAACTTATTGGATAAAATAACTTGATGGCGTCTTTCACGATCCCTCCTTCACATCTCGCTTTGTAGAAGTGGTGGAAGTGAGATCAGATGACAGACGGTTGTGCCCATCTCCTAGTCGTGGTCCGCCTACGACAGCGTTAGAGAGGAGAATCAACCTGTTGCCTGTGTATCCCATACATAGATTGTCCGGGAGTAAGGAAAACAAGGGAATCCTACCTGAGGCCCGTGTACCTCGAAAATACAGGTTGTTCAGAGTCAAAGGAGGTAGTAGTTTATAGTCCGCCTCCAAAATCGACGACAAGGCAGGACACAGGCAGGAACCGAACACGTAAAAGCACTGCAACAACGACTATACACATTCGCGCACCGTAACGAACTGGGAGAAGAATGCAAACAAATAAACAAGCAAGAATTTAAGAATTCTACTCTCTTTTGGCCGGAACCATAAAATAAATTTGGTTTTCTAGCGGGGGGGGGGAGGCAATTGAGATGAGACGACCAACATAGTTGCAGGAGCAAAATGGTTTCTCGTTGTTGATGTGGAGAAGGCTCCGGTATTGGTGGAGTACGTAAAGCAAGTACTGTTTGGTATTTGCCATTGCCACTAAGGAAAACCACGGTGAAGCCTTAGTGGGAACAGTCAGCTTGGAAATTAATCTCTGTACTTCTCAAATGCGACCGTAAGGCAAGGAGAGATAATTAATACAAGCACGTCGCTCGGTTATCTGTATAAGACGAGGTGTCAAGTAAAATTCCCACTAAATAAGAAATCAGGTTATCACCATGTCTTATGAGGATGGCAGGCAGGTGCACGTGTTTCTTCTTTTTTCTGGGTTTCTTTCTCGGAAGTGAAGGTGTTTGTTTAGAGGGGCTGCTCACTTACGGATTATTCATTTCCTTCTGTCGGAGTCGAGCGGTCACATGTGGTGATGCGGTTGCAAAACTAGTGAAATAATTATTGATCAGCAATCAGCATTTGTGGATGACAGCCTAGGATGTCTGGAAAGCAAGCCGATTCGTTACTGAACGATGCTTAGACAGTGCTTCAGCTTGTCGCTCCACCTTAGTATGGAGGTGAAAGTGATACCTAGGTAAGCAATGGATGGCAAAAGTTTTGGATCGAACTACTGTCATGAACTAACTGGGACGACGTTTCCTTACAGATTTTTCACGTTTGGAACCAAGTTTCCAATCGTCTAAGTTTAAACGCTACGGTTACATAGCAGAATTGGGCAGAGAGGTGTAAAGGTTCTCGAAGTAAAGAACGTTGTAACAGTAGATAAATATGGGGCAAGAATTTCGACAACTCAGAAAGGCCCCTTGTGTCAGACCTGGTCGAAGACCCGTTCGATGTTCAAAAACGTAGGCACTACGCAACGGCGGGAGTTGGGGGCTACCGTAATGTCGATGTGGAGAAAGTAGTGTCCGTGGTGAATCTGCAACGACGAAATCCGGCGTGGTGGTCTAGGTGGAGGTTATGGTTGTCTAGGAATTCTCTATTTGTCAATACTCAAAAAGAAATACAGAAAGTAGGAATTTTTATACAAAAAACAAAATGAATGACCATTATTGATGTTTTTAGGATACTGTCTCATGTTCATGCTTGGCAAGAACATACGTAACCATGTTACCTGATATTATACACCACTTATGCTGAGCGTATGTTAATCGAACGATATATTTTGATATATTCAAATTGAAAGAGCATGAAATATTGTACACTCCTTCTGACGAAAATGTTGAATGGAAATCCTTAGGAAAAGGTAGAAGTTGTGAGAGTTTGGTGAAAGGTCTGAAAATAGTTTTGATTTTATGCTTCCTAAGTATTTTCCCTCTTCTGTGGTTCGTTACTTATTTTATATATTATGGCAAGAAAATAGTAACGAGAGGTACAGTTACGTTATAAAAAGCTTTCTTTTGTTGATGCCATTGTTGAGAAGACTGCTTCGAACGTGTTCTAGCTTCCTTTGGATGTTGAACAAGTGGGTTAGTCACAGAATGCTTTTGTGCTAGATAATGACGACGGGAGTCAGCATGTAGGTAAGCAAGTGACAAGCGTATTGGCAAATGGAAAGAAGCCCTTATTCTCAACTTCCGTGGTTCACTTGATATCTGGGTGAATTGGTTGTTTAGGTTATCGAAGAATTGAGTCAACGTATGTCGTCCATGCGGCAATAACGGTATCGTTTGGGTTTCTACTCGAATGACAGTAGACAATCTATTGCAGTTCCAGAAACTTGTTGATGGAATTTTTTACAAGACAAAATAAACTGAAGTTAGACATCTTGGCTTACAATTTGTCGAATGATGATGGGTAGATTCTGTTGACTTACCCTTGCGTTATATTCTAAAAATCTAGGTCCTTTATTGAAGAAATCTCAGTGGTTTGGAAACTGTCTCCGGAAAACGGAAGAGTTCTGGACAAAGCAGACACAATTTTTCTGCAAAATTTCGTCATGTGAGTCACGGTACAGCCGAACCAAAGTAGGTATGTCGGTAAAATGTAGGGGTACATAAATAAGTGACTGAATAGCATTGCAATATCTTAAGACAGTACTTTACGTCTTGTAATATTTAAAAATTACAACTTTAGACAGAGCTTTGTTTGTAGGACCTGATCTCGCTTATTAAAAACAAAGTTAAGTCTTTAGGTTTCATGGCAATTTCCTGAACTTCGTTTCTAGTATGGAACCCGTTTAATAATTAAATACCTACCTTCCATGTAGACAAAAATATAATTGCTAGGTACAAGAGGAAATATAAAAGAAAAACTTTGTAATATTTATTTATAAAAATTAAATATAAAATTAACTATACAAATATGTAACTATTTTACAAAAATCCATGTCCGGCAACAGCTGAAGGTATAAACCCTTCAAAACCATTTCTGTTTCTGACCCAAAACCAACCCTTCAAGTGACTACTAACAAGTGCAACAACATCACCCTTAACAACACTCAAAGTATTTTCACCTTTACCCTCGTAATCACAATAAACAACGAGCAATGTTTGTTTGGTTCCTCTAATCTTTGCACAGGCAGCTGCTTGTAAATAAAGCCTGTCCACGCTTCTTTCACCGCAAGCACTGAACGCGTTACGTGATCTTCTACTTCGACATCTTCCTGCACTACACTCCGAACGGGAACTTAACTTTTCGGTGTCTGTCATATTGCCCGACGGTTTTGGGAAAACGTCTGTGCTTTTTTCCCAACATGGCACTGGAGAATCATCTGGCGGGGGAATAATTCCTGCAAAGAAATAAAATTTTATAGACAGAATGCTTGCCCTTTGTAGAATTTTTTAAAGATTTTCTAAGGTTTCTTTAGTATGTTGTTAATTTACTAATTTCTGTTATGAAAATTGTTTTTTTAGGAGTTGAGTTTTGGATCGCACAGCGTACAGTCAATAAATAACTCGCAAAGCGAGCCTTATTACGTTAGTGACTCGATTCATTTGCGAAACACCTGAAGACGAATAGAGTACGGGCGAAGTGGTAAAACAGAGTGATAAACGAGGTCAGTGGAAATAGTGTATATATGTGTAATAAATGAAGTGAAAATTGACGACCTTCAGCGCGAACAAGATATAATAGTGCCGAGTATAGGCGTTAGAGATTATCAAAAATAGCAAGACCATAGGACCTTATCACGCTCAGAACGAACATACGAGGTAGAGCCGATAAGAGATAAGAACAAATAAATGTGGATAGTGAGGATTACACCTCGGAAAATTCAAAAAGAAAATGGAGTAAAGACAGAGATGAACAAGACGAAATATTTAAGAAAAGTAAAAAATTGACAAGAACACCACAAAAAGGGAAGAACGAGGGAAATGATAAAATAGATACTTTAACGGAAATGATCTAGAATTAATGGAAGATGTGAAGAAACTAAAACAGGATCAGAAAGTATGCCGGCACGAAATGAAAGAAATAAAAATAGAAAATGAAGCACTGAAAAAGGAAAATGCGAGAATCGAGGAAAATATGAAAAATATGGAAGCGACCGTGAACAAATTAGAAAAAAAATACACAAAGAATAATATTCTAATATTGGGACTAAGGATCGAAACGAAAGATGAAGGGGATCTGAAAATAGAACTGGAAAATTTTATAGAGAAACATATGGGCATAAAAATTGAAATTGCGGATGCGTTAAAAATAGAAGAGAAAGTATACACAATCGAACTGGACAACCCAAGAGATAAAGAGGAGATGATGAGAAATAAAAATAAACTAAAAAATAAAAAAAAGAATATACAGGGTGAGTTTTTTTCGATGTTTAGTCTGGGGATTTCGGAAACTAGCGGAGATAGAGAGACGATGAAATGGGGAAAGAATTGCAGTTTTACGAACTCAATTGAATCAGTTTTTTGTTTTCTGGAAAAAATGCATGGTTAACTAGATATTTCGCAAAAACAATTTTTTTTGTTATTTTATTTAGTGTCTATAGCTCTGTTATTATTGACTTTAGAAAAAATGTGTAAAGGAAAAAGTTGTAGGTAACTATGTGCTTAATAATACAGCCTAACCGAATTTTTTATTTAAGCTATAAGTTTTGAGGTATGACATAAGCTTGTATTTTTTCTAATGGAAACCATAGTCGGCCATGACTTTCTAAAAAAGGCCTTTTTTCAACGATTCTAACGATATACCACTTGACGTAATTATTTTTATAAATAAATAAATTATGGCCTTGTTTTTCTTTTCATTTTCGAACTGTTCAAGTAGTACGCTATGGAAACAATTGATAGATGCGCGCATCGCATCTACTAATAAAATTCAAGTTAGTTTAAAAATTTTTATTTTAATTTTGAAATTATAAACATAATTATTTTAAATAAAAATAATTTCTGAGAAACCAATAAACAGAGAATGACAAACGATAAATTAAAAAACAATAAAGTACCAAAACAACGTAATTAAAGTAAATAAAGTATTTAAGACTGAACATGTTCAAAAGGTCCAACATTATAGTTAATGCACAAGTTACACATTTTTAAAACCGAATTTGTTGCTTTTCTAACGGAACGTACATCAATATTAGCAAAAACTTCTAGTACAGCTTCTCTAAGGTCATCTACTGTGTCGTAGGACTTTTGATATACCCTACCTTTTTATTTTTATGACACAAAATGTAACACTCAATCATATCACGCTTTTCTTGATTAGAAAAATTCATATTGATAATTTGCGGAACCAAAATCAACATTAATTAGAAACTAAATGATTTGCACCTGTCAATAGGTAATTGTCGTTTGCATCTGTTAATTGTTTCCATAGCATACTATGTTAACAGCATTTTTAGTTTCACTTATGAGTGAAGTACCTATTTTTATCTAAATCTGCTTTGTTCACTTATCGTAAATACTTTACTTACTTCAGTTATGTTGTTTTGGTACTACTTTATTTATATCCTAATTTCTTTTACTGTTTCTTAATTTATCGTTTGTCATTCTCTGTTTATTAGTTTCTCAGAAATATTTTTATATAAAATTGCAACTCCAACGGAATAAACATTTCACACCAAAATAATTATGTTTATAATAATTACGAAATTAAAAGAAAAATTCTAATAATTAACTTAAATTTTATTATTAAACGCAATGCACATCTATCAATTGTTTAAATACCGTACTACTTGAACAGTTCAAAAATAAAAAGAAAAAAAGGCCACAATTTATTTATTTATACAACTAACTATGGTATATCCTTAGAATCGTTGAGGAAGGGCCTTTTTTATAACGTCATGGCCAACTATGGTTTCCATTAGAAAAACACAAGCTTGTGTCATAACTCAAACATTATAGCTTAAATAAAAAAGACTGTCTTATTAAGCACATAATTACCTACAACTTTTTCCTTTACACATTTTTTCTAAAGTCAATAATAACAAAGCTATAGGCACTAAACAAAATAACAAGAAAACTATTTTTGCGAGATATCTAGTTACCAATGCATTTTTTCTAAAAAACAAAAAGCTCATAAAAGTAAGCTCGTAAAACTGCAATTCTTTCCCCATTTAATCGTTTCTCTATCTCCGCTAGTTTTCGAGATCCCCATACTAAACATCGGAAAACTCACCCTGTATATAAACAAAGAACTAACAAAAGAAGAACGCGAAATTAAAAATAAATTGAAGCAGAAGGCAGAGGATAAGACGAAGAGCGGAAAAAAGATCAAGATAGGTTATCAGAAAATTACAATAAAAGGAAAGAAATATACACAGGATAAAGAAAAAGAAAAACTACAAGAGCATAAAAGAGACATATCGACCCCCAAGTCAAAAACACTGAGAAAAACGAAAATGAGAGAGAAAAAATTATGATAACTTTAGCAAAAAAAAAGGTAATATTAGAAAAGCATATGATGACAGACACAAGGAGGAAAATAATTAATAAGAAAAATGAAATACAAATAAGGATAAAAAATAAAGAAAAACAAGAAATTATGAAAATAGGTGGAATGTAAGAAGTATAAAAGAAAAAGAGGAAGAAATTATGGAGGAAATGATAAAACACAAAGTGCAATTACTAGGAATTACAGAAACAAAAAAGAAGGAAAAATGTATAAGGAGAGTACACAAGGGATATTGGCCGTTCTGGTCTGGAGTAGAAGAAAAAGAAGAAACAAAAGAAGGAATAGGAATGATTATATCATCAGATCAGTTGAAAAACGTAACTGAAGAAGAATATGTAAATGAGAGAATTGTAAAGATAGAGATAAAACTATTAGACGGACAATAATAATAGCTTATGGAGTAAACAAAAATGCAAGGAAAGAGAACAAAGATAATTTCTATTAAAAATCGCAGAGAATAATTATGAAGGAGAAGATAATATAATCATAATGAGAGTAGGAAACAAAAATAAAAGAATAGAAAAATGCTCGGGAAAAGAAGGAGAAGAAACAAAAAACAACAACGGGAAAAGAATAATAGAAATGTGTATGGAAAATGAATTAATAATAAGCGATACAAAGTTTATACATCAGGACATCCACAAGTATACAAGAGAAGAACTTAGTATGATGTAAAAGTCTCGAGAAAAGCGGAAATAGGAACTGACCACTATTTGGTAAAATTGGACCTGATAAACCAAAAAAAGACAAAAAACAGAAAGAAGAAAACAAAAAATAAAATCGAAAATAAAAAGTTAGAAACTGAAAGAAACAAAATATCAAAAGATATTAAACAAAAAATTTGAGGAACAAGACGGAAATGGAATAGAAGAGAAATGGAATAAATTCAAAAACAACCTATTAGATGCAGCAAGAGAATGCTGTGAAGGTACAAAAATAACAAACAAACATATTAAAAAAAACAGATTGGTGAATCACAGAAATTAAAGGAATTGTAAAAGAGAAAAAAGATAGTTGGAAAAGATATATAAAAACAAAAAGCCCAGAAGATTATAAAAAGTACAAGGAAAATCGAGAAAAAGTCAAGAGAGAAATTACGAAAGCAAAAGAGAAGTCATGGATAGAATTTGGGGAGAAAATGACCAAAAACTATAGAGAAAACCAAAAAGTATTCTACGGTACTCTTAAACAACTAAGACACAAGAAGGAATATATTATAATAAACATAAAAGATAAAGAACACATAATTTCAAAAGAGAAAATAATGGATAGATGGCGACATTTCAAGAATTGATACATACAGAGACATAGGTAAAATGGAAAAAAATGATGAAGAAAAGGTAATACAGAATATAGAACCCATACAAAAAGAAGAAATAATAAAGACAATAAGAAAGATGAAATTGGAAAAGGCACCACGAGTAGACATAGGAAAAAAGTAATAAAACAACTAAACAAACTAATAAACGAGATTATACAAGAAATAAAAATCCCGAAAGAGTGGAATGTAGGAATAGTATTGCCGATTTATAAATAGGGGGACAAGAAGGATTGTAATAACTATAGAGGAATTACATTAACAAGCATTCCTGGAAAAATACTAGCATGCATAATACCAAAAGAGGAACCAGGAAAATAATTGAAGAGAGCATAGAAGATACTCAGCGTGGTTTTAAGAGAAGAAGAAGCACACAGGATCTAATATTTGTGATGAGACAAGCAAGCGAAAAACAAGAAATACATGTTTGTTTTATAGACTTAGAAAAGGCTTTTGACCGTGTAAGAAGGGAAAATATATGGAAAAATCTAGAAAAAAGAAATATAGACACAAGAACAATAGAAATAATAAAATAGATGTACACGAAGAACACAAACATAGTAAAAACCAATAACGAAGAATCTAAAAAATTTGAAATAAAGATAGGAGTGAAACAGGGTTGCGTGCTAAGTCCATTACTATTCTCGATAGTAAGCTATAAAGGAAACTAAAAAGATAATAAAACCACCAAAAATGGGATACTGGCAAATGCAGCATATATATTTGAGTGAAATTATGTATGCAGCTAAAACACCAGAAGATCTACAAAGGAATCTAGAAATATTAGACAATGAAATCACAAAGATAAATATGAAGATAAACATCAAACAGACCAAAACAATGATAATTGCAGGAGAGAAGAGAAGACATGACATCAAGATACAAGGAAAAACATTAGAACAAATGGAAAATTATAAATATTTAGGAACAATGATACAAAGTGATGGAAAAATAGATCAAGAAATAAACGAGAGAATGAAAAAAGTAGGAAAAACGTTCAATATGATGAGAACAACGTTTTTAGGAAAAAAGGAAATTGACATGAACAATGACAAAAAAACTAAATCACGTGTGAATGCAATGAATATGAGATTTCTAAGGAGAGAAAAAAAATAAGAAATGCGACGTACTGGCGGAGTTTAGGGATCAAGCCAATAAGGGAAAGAATAGAGGAATAGAGGTTTTATTAAGAATAGACTAATTTTGTCACCGGTTTTAATATTTAAAATGTTTACATAAGAACTGATACGTTCTATAATCACGCTAAAAAATGTCAACCTTCCAAACAGCCGAGCCTTAAGATAAATAAAAAGTTTTTAAAAGTGACATAAAACGACAAAAACTGTTGTAAAACGTTGTTTCTTGATAAAGATAATTTTTGTAACAGCTCTTTCAACCAATAGAACTTCCACATAAAAGAACATTCTTTTATCATTCTTATATCTCATTAAAATTTTAAAAGCTGATAACTATGCGCTCTATTCATTTATTTATTGAATCCTTTTTTACTTACCTAGAGGTAAACAAGCCGCATAGCTAACATATCCCTCTTCGGCGTGTGGAGTTTGTACGTACAGCCAATTTTCGTTCTTAAAAACCGCGTTGACCACCATTCCTAAAGGTAATTGTATTTCCGCTTGGTATCCACCCGTTCTCGTTTGATATAGGACTGTGGGAAACGCAAGAACGACAGGTATATTAGCCGGTTTTTCAATCGTAGCCTGGAAAAATACAAAGAAAAACGATCATACACATTCGAACAGGCAATTATCATAACATTCTTCTCGTTGCTGATGCGCGCGAATTAACAAGTGCATAGATATCAAGATTGCCTTGAATGCCCTCTGACCTATCATGCAAGGTGGTTTAATTGCCATCCTGACAGACTAACCATTATGTTTACAGATGGGCCGCGTACGCTATGAGCTATGGCCCTCTAACTACAGGCCGGTCCGATCTTTGTGTTGTTGATTTTTTTTTCTCTTGATATATCCGAAGGCATGAATTATAACCTGTAAAATGCTCAGAGAGTGTGGTTTCTTTGCCGGTCACTATAATTTATCTTGTTTGGCTTATTAATTTGTCTTGTTTTCCTGGATTATGTAATTTTCTTTTTTTGTTATTTCAAAATCTTATCTTGGAATTTTCAGGAAATGTGAATTATTTATATGAGATTTAAGAGAATTTTAAGGTTAAATGTCTACGCTCTTAAATTATAGCTCAGCGGTTTTACTTATAATGTTTAGATGATAACGTCAAATATTGAAAACGTATGATTCCGATGCTCCTTTTATAAATTTTAGAAAAACATCCAGAGATGAATTTATGTTAATGAGATTTCAGCGCCTCGAGCATTTCTTACCTTTCTTTTATACACGCAACTTATGCTTTGACAAATTAATGCTTTGACTCTCCTATTCATTATTAAATGCGCGTATATTTAGAAAGTTACACTGTGTAGCTATAAATTTTATTAAATCTGAAAAATCATTATCAAAAATATTTTATTTATACTTTGCTACAAATATAAACTTTATAATTAAATACTAAATACCAACATAAATTTTTTTATTTTAATATTAGAGAATTTCATAATTAAATTTTCTGTTTATATTAATTTGATCCTGAAGGTTTTCGATGCTATCCAAATTATATAATCTATTTTATTGCATTTTAAACGAACCTAAATTAAAGATAAACTTAATAAAATTACGTCGAAGAATTTTCGGATCACGGACTAGACTAATTCTTAAATTACAGACATTAATTTTTGCAGTCTTTTAAAATTTGCGTGAGAAACTTAAGCTGAATGCCAGAACAAACCTCTGGATTGATTGCTGCAGAGTATAGATAAAATAAAAATCATAAACGACTGGTGGAATTAATGATTCTAGAATTATTATTACAGCGCTTGCACAAGGTTTAAGGACACCGTACTAACTTTATAAATCCCGGGGTACATTATGAATTTTATTGATTAGAAAAATCTTATTTGGCAAAGTTTCCTACTAATTTCCGAAAAACAATAATTTACATTCTCGTACAAACTCTACAAATTTTTTCTATATTAACACAGTTACAACTCAATAACTCTGAATAATTCTAACTTGATGTGTGAAAAGTCTTGTTCTCGCTTTTGAAGTATAAAGAAGCTATTATCTTTTTAAATTTTCCAATTGTTAGATTCTAACAGGATAAGAATTTTCTTCGCAAACAAATGTGATTTATTAAAACTTTAGTACTGGACTACCCTTATTCTAGAGGTGTTTCCCGCTTTAAGGATCTGTCTTCGAATTTTGAGTTGTCTAGTGTATCAACTCTAGAATACCACAGCTATTTATGTTTTGAAGGTGGTCCTAACAACCTACAAATAGTAATATCCTCATGCATTGCATGACATTCGAGATAAATAACTTAAACTTGAAAACAGAAAATGACAGTGCCAGAGGCGGACGACACAATTTATTATTATTTAATTAGCAATTTCTGAATTTTTGCGAATTAACTACCAAAGAAATTCAACAAACTAAAATATACTTTTTGAACCTATAGTTTACCATCCACAGCGGGCAGAAAAAATCTTCACCAAAATAACGCAGCCTTCTAGATCTCTTTAGATTGCTATTCTGAACTTAACTTGACACCGCCCGAAAAAAACCCTGCGAGAGGCCCAAACAGCCCGAACGGCCCGAGAAGTAAAAACGGCTCGAGAGGTCGAAACGGCCCGAAAGAGGAGCGCGAAGGGCCGAGAAGTCCAAAAACATATTTCCTACAAGATGTAAGTAAAATTCTCAATCTAACACATTAAAAATCACCAGAATTCTCCAAATTTATTATTATTACTATTATTCAAAGAAATTCAAAATATACAAATAAAGCAAAAACAGAAACAGTAATGCAAACATGCAGACATCGAACAAAAACACAATAATACCAAAATTCTTTGATAAAACAAGAACATTCTCTAGTAAAGAATATACAGTGCGAACACCGGCTGTGGAACGCTTTAAATAAAAAATTTTCTGTGCATCTGAGGCCAAAATTTTCGGATACGTCAACCTTATTTCCCAGTGCGTCATCTATTCGAATGATTTTCATTTTTTCCGGGCGGTAAGCATACAATTATGCCAGTAGCGGAACTAGGAACGCAATATCGATGGGGGGAGGCAATTCTATTGTCAGAAATGTCAGAAATCAAAAGAATACTGATACACAAAAAATCATCAAAGTAGGTAAATAAACAGCTGACGAATATTATAAAACAGTCAATTTTGTAATTGACAATTTGCGGACAGAACCCAATTTTCTATCTTTTATCGTTGTGTGTTGTTGTTATCTATTAATTTAATGTAAAATGGTACGTTATTTAACTGAAACACAAAAAATCGAAATGTTGAGCTGTTGGAGCCTGTCGGGCCTTTTGGGCATCTCGGGCCTATCGGACAGTTCGGGCTTGTTGGGCCGTTTAGACTTCTCGAACCTTCGAAAATCTGGCGTCCCTGGGGTCATTCTAACCTTTCGAGCCTGTTGAACCTTTTGGACTTTTCGGCCCTTCGGGTTTCTCAAGTCTGTAGGATCATTCCGACCTCTCAGGCCTCTTGAGCTTTTCCGACTTCTCAGCCATTCAGATCTCTCTGTCGGGACGATCAAAAAGTTATCGGGTCATCTTCGAGCCCCGTCAAGTTTATCCCCAGTTGGACCGTGCTTGATCACACCTAGAAATCTCGGCCCGTTCAGAGTTCTATCTGACGCGGTAACTTCTTGATCAGCCCGAACGTCCGACAAACCCGAACGGCTCGACAAAAAAGCCCGAATGACCGAGAAGTCCAAAAGCCCGACAGGCCAAATAACTCTACAGACGCGAGAAATCCGAACGACCCCAGAAGCCCGAAGAGCCGAGAAGTCCAAAAAGTCTAACGGACTCGAACGCCTCCAGAAATCCAAACAGAGCAATAGACATGAGAAGCCCGAAGGACCGTGAAGTCCAAAAGGTCCAACACACCCGAACGGGCCGACACACCCGAGAGGTCCGACAGGCCCGATAGATCCAAAAGGCCTGATAGATCCGAAGGGCCAAAAAGTCTAAAAGGTCAACCGGCCCGACATGCCCTAGAGATTTGACAGGCTTGAGAAATCCGAACGGGCTGATAGACCCGAAGGGCCGAGAAGTCGAAAGGTCCATCGGGCTTGAATAATCGGACAGACCCGAGAGGCCCAAAGGGTCGTGAAGTCCAAAATGTCCAACAGGCCCAAACAACCCGACGGACCCGAAAGATCCGAACGGTTCTGTAGAGAAGTCTCAACGGGCCGGAGAGATCCGAAGAGCCTGATAGACCTGACAGGCCCGAAGGGCCAACAAGTCCAATAGGTTTAACGGGACCGGACGGCCCCGATGGAGTCAAGAGATCCGGTAGACCTGAGAAATCCAAAAGGTCCAGCGGCCCGACTGACCGGACGTACGCTCGAGAAGCCTGATAATAATAATTCCGAACTAGTAATCTGTTAATTGCTTGTTGTCTTGAAGTGTTAAAAGTAGACTTCTAGAGTTTTCCCAAAATTCCCAGCGTTTTTCTTCGGAATCTCCAACGTTTTTCCGGATTTCTCAGACATCTAGTGACATTATAAAAACCTATATGTGTAAGTCCTTAAATACGATTCGTAACACTGCATGTTTGTAAATTCTGGACGTACTTTTTGTACAATCAGCGTAGTGCCACGGACAACTAAACAAAATCGCCAAATTAATTATCGAAGACGACAACCAAATAAATTCTCATTAGTTAGTAGTACTACGCTAGATGTCGCACGCAAAATTAATTTAATTACAATCTAAAATAATTCTAAAAATTGTAACAAATTGTCAGTTCAAAGAAAATCAATGTGATTTAAAAGTCGCCAGAAATCTCCAAAGCCAGGTGCTTATTTCTCTAGCTTTGAGACTTTTCTCTATATTATTACTGGAGTCGCAAATGGATATTAAAAATCTCTAGATTTGGAGACAAGATCACCAAATTGGTAACACTGTCCAAAAGGTTCAACGGCCCGAGAGGCCCTATAGAGAAGCCCGAAGCCGGACAAATTTTTAAACTGAGGCCCGGCCCGATCGGAACCCGAGCTTGGACCCGGGCGCGTAAAGGCCCAACTAGAAAACCCAGCCCGTGCAGACACTCCTATCTATGTAGAGTACTCAATGAACATTTTAACACGGATTACATACCTTTACAAGATGCGAAAGTAAGGGTTTCCCACCGAGACGAGATTTTACAGCGAATGACACTAGTCGCTATTAAATAGGTGGTATTTCTGTTAACCTCATTCTGTGCGTATGTTTGTTCTGTGTTTGTGCGTTCTAGAAAATTACTTATTAAAAGATTTTTAAAAGTTAAAAGTGGCTATTTATAATCATCGAGAAATATTTTTAATTGCAAAACGGTTTAAATTTCCCGCTCAAGAATACCACCAATTTAATGGCCGACCTATTTGAAGGTCCTGAATCTAGACCCTCCAACATCAAAGATGCCGCCACAAACCTTCGCATCTTGTAAAGGTATGTAATCTGTGATTTTAATATAAAAATTTTAAAAATCGCAAGAGCTATTCAGATTTATTTCGATAATTTGTTGTTTCTATCAGCAAGATTATCATTGTTTTCCTTTCAATCTAACTTTTAATAATTTCTTTTTAATTGAATGGTTCAGTTTATCTTATTCACTTAGAGATATTTATGTTCATCTGCACTAAAACTATCGCAATGCATATATTTACTCAGTGCCGGTTCTGGTTTATTAGGCACCTGCGTGCCATAGAGTTATTGCTGTCCCGTAGATAAATATTATTCAAGAGTTTGATACGCTAAGGCTATAATGAAATTAATTGCAAACAAATTAAAAAGCATACAAAGTACAGTTAGGTAATGATCTTTTTACTGAAAATAAAACGTCATCAAAATGTTTCAAAAAAGATAGTAATAACCAAAAACATTTCCATACAGTCAGCCATCTGTTGATCGAGCTTTTAAACTTTTCTCTTCATTCTTTCTTTAAGAACCAAAACTGCAGTCTTCTTGCTTTCTTATTACTTGCTACTTCGTCAATTACACTTGATATTTCTAAGTTTTCATTTAATTCCTGTTTTATAGTGAGAATAACTAAATTGCTAAGCCTCTCTTGAGACCAAATATGTTTTCATAAGTTTCAATTTTGAAAAACTTCTTTCACTTGAAACTGCTGTAACCGGCACTGTCAAGAAAATTCTTAAGGCAATGAGAACGTTGGGATGATGCCATTAAGTTACTCTTTACTATAGGCTCTAAATTTTTTAATGGGTCAGCAATTGCACCGTTTAGTTTGTAGAAAAATGCCGAAGTCTAAATAAGCGTTTTTTAAATCGTCTCTAGAAATTTCTCGAAACGCACAAAGAAACCTTCCTGAATGAAATTTAAAGTCGTATCAACAATCGTGAAATAAAACTGGATTTAAATAAGAAAAAACAAACTAAATAAGAGAGCTGATATCTATTTTCAGTAGGCAATGAAAACAAGTACAATTTATTGTGTTTGTAACAAGTGACTTTTCAAAAATCGTTTGAATTTTATAATATCAAGACCTTTGACTCCGCAAGAAATAGAATTATGAAGCTTGACTGCATTGAATGTAAAACTTCTACGAAACAATGATGATGTACGATAAGGCATTGTAAGCATGTTATTATGTCGAGAATTTACGAAGTGTACGTATGACCTAGGTACCAATTCAAAACTAAGAGATGTAGGAGGATGTTTTAGTGTAAGCAGAGTGTGTGTAAAAGATCCCAAGTGATACTTTCAACGATTTTTCATCTTCAACCACTACTAGGATATATTCTGAATGCTTCATCAGATCTTATAGCACTTAGGAATTTGATAAGCTGATTAAGAACCTTCAAAGACTCATTATGTTGGATTGAGGACTCGGTAACATTTTACGCACAACATCAATTTTTGACAAAATATCATCTCATATGACTACTGAGCATATGAACTTGAAACATTCAACCCGATTTAGTGTTTAGTCTTCATGTCTCGGGAACTGTCATTTTAACTTTTTATGCCTTCTTTTAATTGCAATTTCAAAGACCGAGCTGTTTTTATCCTACTCTTCTACTTAGTATCCCTTACAGATTTTAATGCTAATCTAGTAACATTTTAAGATCATATTACGCCCAAACCAACTTATCATTCGAGCAGTTATAATTTAATTTATGTATTAATTTGAATAAATTCTGTGAAAAAGACTGAATTTTCTTGGTAATTTTTAACCAAAAAACTCTTTTTGCAGAAATTAAAAAAGTTTAATCTATACGGTAATTAAAAGATGCATGTGCAGTGTTCTTCATTAACAATTATCTTATTTAAGATTATCAGTGGTTTGAGTATTGCTCGTTAGCTTCTTCATAAATTGTAGCGTTGATAGTACTTTATTGTATTCGAAGTACGCCAAGGAAAAGGTGTAAAGCCCATTGTCCTTAGATTGATGTTACTGAACTTCAATGGTACTAAAGTTTTTATAATCTCGATTTTGTATTACAAGAAGTAAATCTAAATCAACTGAAATGTTATTTATGATGTGGAGAAAATCAATACATTGCTGTTTGATTGAATTAAATACATTTGTGTCTCTAGTTCACGAACGAGTGGGCTGATTTTATTTTCTTTGATGTAAAAGATTGAGAATTTTATACTCTTTAAAATGATATATCACACATGAGGTAGTTCCATTTAAGGGGGTGAAAAATTCTCAACTTACTAGAATATGTTATTAAATGTCTCCCTCCAAAACAAAATCGACGTGTTTCAGCGATTTTTGATAATTTTACTAATTAAAAAGTTATTCAAGGTGGGAAGTTTTCAAATGAAAGCCCTGTATACACTTATTCAGTGGGATACAAAAAAAAGAGCAACAGCAAGGGTATCAATAGCAGTTAAGAAAAAATGAATAAAAGAAATCAAAAACTGGACGCCAGGAATGAAAGAATCATATGGATGGAGATCGAGACTTTTGACTATACCGTAAAAATAATTGGTATTTGTGCACCAACCGACGATTCAACAATAGAGGTAAAAGAAAAACTCTATAAACAACTGACTGAAATACTAGAAAAGACAGCTAAGAGAGCTAATTGCACTTGGAGACTTTAACTCAAGAGTGGGGAAACGTGTAAAAGACCAGATAGTAGGACAATATGGGGAAGAATGCAGAATGGGTTCTTCCCTCATCGGGATGTACATAAATATATATGGAGTCAGCCTACTAGAAATTTAAAGTCTATTATTGATTATTGTATTACCATCGCAGACACAAGGGTAAAAAGAGGAGCTAATTGCGGATTTGACTACTATTTGTTAAAGATATCTTGTAAATTAAGACACACCCTCGACACTGCCACAAAACAAAATCTAGAAGAGAACAATATAAATATAGAGTACCCAAAATATAATATAAATAGCTTTCAAAATGACGCCGTGATATTCCTATGTAAGCTAGCGTTAGCAGGAAAAGCCCAGAACATACCTGATGTACAATTATTTAAAGAAATATATACACCAAGCAGCAAAAGAAATAATAGGAGAAGTGAATCAGAACAAGGAAAAGTTGACAAACTCTTGGTGGGATGAAGACCTGGAAAAATGGTAGTAAAAAAGAAATAAATGTATAACAGATAGTTAAATACCAAAGACCTACAGGATAGAAACATATATACAGAAGATATTGTTACATGATAAAGAAGGAAGTAACCAAAACCGAAGACAAGCATTGGGAAAGAACCTGCACGTACCTGGACAGTATGCTAGAAAGCTCAAAGTCAAGGGCAGCATAGAAAATAATAAAAGAGCTAAACTAAAACACACCTAAACAAGTGACGAATTCTCCAGTCAGCTTACAAGAATGGAAAAATTATTATCCAGGGTTATTGAAAGAACACCGACGGCAATTTCAAAATCTGGGCTACGAAATAGAAAATACAACAAATAAAGATGAACTGATAACAGTAGAAAAAATAAAGAAAAGAACTATAATGTATGAAAAATAATAAAGCCCCGGGACCGGGAGGTATACCTGTGGATCTGTTGAAACACGCACCGCAAGCAGTATTATGCAAAAGTTTTAATAAATGCCTAGCTGGAAACCCCGTACCCAATAAATGGAAACTAACATACATCAGCTCAATCCACAAAAAGGGCGATAAAAAGATTTGCACAAACTATACGGGTTTGAGCGTGACGGCATCCGCAGGTAGACTATATGGTAGGGCATTGAGAAAGAAAATTGAAGACCAAATGAATGAAATAGAGGAACAGAGAGCAGCTCACAGAAAAGACTCTGGCTTATAGAAGCCAACTGCATTTGGTGTTTGGCATACGACAATATTCTAATCGCAAAACTATGGTATGCCATGGAAAACAACAACAATGACCAGCAATACCTAAGCGTCGTAAAAGAATTTTATAGAGATAACTACAGCAGCATCAAAGAAAAAGGAGAACTATCTGAACCCTTTTCAGTGAATAAAGGATTGAGGGATCGTTATTGAAGATATAAATATAAGTTCGGTACTAATAAGATGGTCACGGCAATGCAACAAAATGGGAGCTCAACTGGAGGAAGAAACGATGCATACTATATTGTTCGCAGATGACCAGGTCGTTCTTGTGCAAGCTATGGACGACATTTCTTACATGATGAGAAAGCTCATGCAGTGGTATGACAAGTAAGGCTTAGAAATGAGCATGGACGAAACACCAATATATGGTAATTAGTGATGAAGGGCAGGATCTAGTTCTTGAAACAGGAAAAATTAAAAATACCAAAAAGTACGATTTCTTGGGAGTGCTGTTAGCTAAAGACGGGAAGGATAATAGAGACATTTTGAGAAGAATAGGCAGAGGAAGAACAACAAGAAGCAAACTAAATTCAATACTGTGGAATAAGAATGTAAGAAACAAAACCAAAATACATATGTTTAGATCACTAGTAGAAAGCACAGTAACATATGGAGCTGAAATCTAGATGCTGAGTAGGGAGTTAAAGCAAAGAATAAACCGATGAAAAATAATTACTTAAGAAGATGTTACGGTGTCACTCCTCGATCGCATAAAAACAGAGACCATCAGAGAAAGACTAAAAGTAGAGAAGACGTTGTCGGACAAAGTGGAAGAAAAACAACTATCTTGGTATGGGCACATGAAAAGGATGGAGGGCCATAGCTTGCCTAAAAGGTACTATGAGTGGATACCAAAACGACGAAGGAAAAAAGGCAGACCAAAAATTCGATGGAAGGATAGAATTGAAACAGCAATGAATAGAAGAGAGTTGCAGGAAAACGAATGGCAAAACAAAAAGCGATGGTAATTAGGATGCAGTAAACGGCTAAGAGAGCTGTAGCAAATCTGCTTTATACAGGGTGTAAAGGAAATGGCGGAAAAAATTACAATACGTTATTCTGTGCTCAAGAATAAGAAAAAACTTCCTATACCAATCTGGCCTTAACTGCCTATTTTTTAAAATATTATCATTTAAAACTTTTTAAATTTGGCAACGCGGTACGTTTAAAGGAGTGAGTACCCGAGTTGTGCTTGCAATCTCGTATCTTAGTTACCATTGTTAGTAACGTGTAACGTTGCAATTTTTTCAAAAGGCATTTCTTGCAAGGAATTTACCATTTTAAGAAGTGGATTTTTGTCATATATTTCACATTTTAAGAAAAATAGAAAAAGTTCCACTTCCTTTACCTTTCAAGACGTCGAATACTGTAGTGATGAGGAAATCGTAAATTTATTTGTCAAGTATTTAAAAAGTAATTATGATTCTCTGACTAGTAGTTGTTAGTGATTATGTTTAATTGGAAAGTTCAAATATTAAAAATATTACCGAGAATGAGGTAGAAAATGCAATAAAAAAAATAAATGTTAGGGCAGCAGCTGGTATAAATGGTATACCTGGTTACATTATTGTAAGGTGTGTAGAGCCGCTTCTTTCACATTAAATTTATATTTAATCTAAGTTTAAAGGCGTGTAAATTTTCCAATGAGTGAAAATGGACATGCGTTAAGCCAATTCATAAAGCTGGTAATAAGAATTGCATAGAGAATTATAGGCCCGTCTCAATCCTTAATAATTTTTCTAAAATTTTCAAATATGTGTTATACGAAAGAATTCTTAATCATATTAAACCCGTTAGCAACGAGCATCAGCATGGCATCTTTTATTAACAAAATTGAAATCTATAGGGTTAACAACTAATAATTTGAGATTTTTTCAATCTTATCTGTTAGAAAGAAAAGCTTTTATTAAGTACAGTAATAAAATGTCTCTTGTCTTTACACCCACGTCTGGAGTGCCCCCAAGGTTCGGTGTTGGGGCCCCTACTTTTTGTTTTATTTATAAATGACTTACCTAGATGTTTAAGTTAAGATCTATAAACAGATTGATTTAATCGAAGATGCTAAATCATTACAATACGTGGTCTCCGCGTGGTATAAAAGTAACAATTTACGATTAAATACGGAAAAATGTAACATTACGAGCTTTTCTAAGAAAAAAACAAAAACTACATGTAATTACATTACATTACACTCTATAAACTACTGTATTAAAATGGGGTTGGATTTTAATGCAGCTATTGAGAATTACAATAGAAAAATCTTCATTTAAGAATCACCAATTCACCTACACGCAATGTTCTTTCTAAAAAACGCCGTTAAAGAGACAAAAAAGGATTTTTCTAAAAAAGATTTCAAATTTGAAAGCGAAAGTGGCTACATCTAACGAAAGTAACGCGAACTACGAATCGCCTAAAA
The DNA here is from genome assembly GCA_011009095.1 of Ignelater luminosus. Lineage (NCBI taxonomy): Eukaryota > Metazoa > Arthropoda > Insecta > Coleoptera > Elateridae > Ignelater > Ignelater luminosus. Next base: position 21,065 of record VTPC01007126.1, read on the forward strand.
TGCATGCAACCGGTCATACACAAGGGGTTAAAGTGTAGTCGTTAAAAAAAGAATCTATCTAAATAAAAATGAATCGCAAAAATGTATGAAGGCGTATCACTTCACAACGACTGAACCAAATTGGATAATTCTTTTTTTGTTGTGTTTGTTATTATCAGGAGAAGGTTTGTATAAAAGAAAATTTCCAAAAAAATGTACGGAAAGACGTAAAACAACATTTTTTCTCTTATACGTCATTTCGAGTGGTTCCCGAAGTATACAATAGATGGCGCCGCCGGCAGGGTGGCGAAAGTGTCGAAGTGTATGTAAGGAAGTCTTCCCTAACTTTGAGGTAATTTGAAAAATGTAATGGTCAAAAACTCCTTTTGAATAATACAAAAATCATACTACGTGTTTATTTATTGTGATCTTTAGTCACAAAACAAGTCGTACATTACATATTTTTCCGAATACATTCTTCTAAAGTACCAAATCAAATAAGAAGTTGAATAAAACATAAAATGTGTAGGTAATTCAAATTATGAAACTTGCAACACTTCAACATTCGGATACACTTTAATTAGCTAATGTCTCTTTCTTTCTTTTTTTGTTATGGCGTAATACTCATTCGAGAGTCGGCAAACCATCGGCGCTCTTTTTGTACTGTCCAAATGGAAAAACTAAAAATGTGGTTTATTACAAAGCTTTACAATACAGTACATAAATTCTTAAGATTTTTCTTTTATTTTAATCGTAATTTAATTTCGAAATGGAAAATTGTCTTATTTTTTCATTAGGTACTCCACCCGTGCGAAGCCGGGGCGGGCAGCTAGTTAAACAATAAAAAAATCAATTATTAATAAACAAAATTAACGATTAACAAAAAAATCGTTACAAGATTAAGAAAAAATAATCGCTTTTTCGAAGTTTCAAGTTTTTCCTCGCCTCTCGATTTAGCTCTAGATGAAGTAAATACTTTAATACAAATATTTTATTTTGTTGGAAACACTTTTACGGTTTTGTGAGTGGTTTTTTAAAAATTTTCTTAGTTAATATTCTGCTCTATGTTGCTTGCTGTTTGTATACTATTACATGTTTTTATATTTAGATATGCATTATATTATACCTTGATCACTATTTGTTTTTGTAATTTCTTATGTAAATGAACAATTTGTCCGTATAGGAAATTATATGCCTAATTACCGAAGCGAAAACCGTTTACATAAAATTAAATTAGCTTTGTCCGTTGCTAGGGAAACGTTTTGATTTTCTTTCTAATGAACGCTTATTCTTATCTAGTGTTTTGGTAAAAACCGAAAAGAAAATAAAAACTTCAACATCCTGTGTATCGAAAACCAAGCATTTTAGGACATACATTTATATGTACTTTTCGACTTAGCATTGGCCCAAGAATCACCCATTAAAATAAGTACATATCATTAAGTAACACCCTGTATATACCAATTTTAAAAAAATTAGTTATAATTTTTTGACGGATTACTGTACATTAAAAGTTTAGATTTTTATCTACTAATTCAACTTGTAGAAGAATCTCCTTAGAGGCACCAAATTAAAAAAAGTAATAAATTGCTAATTACAATTTAATTTCATCTCTCTACTAATCAAACTTTGTTAATAATTAAATTTTCCATAAAATTAAGCCTAAAACTAGAAAATGTTTGAAAGTGTAGGTTTACAGGGTTTTATTTCTAATTATTTCTATTAGCTTGCCAATCACTATAATTGAAGATAATTTGGAAATAAATTGAAGTGTTGGGCGTTTAGATAAGGAAAATGCGATTGTTGCATATGTTCGTTGCTCGAATCATAATTATTGCTATTAATTCCGTTATAAATATAAATCTTTGCTTACCTTTGTTAAAAATGCGTCCACATCTTCTATTTCATAACCAAACTGTTGAACAATCTTCTCGTTTTTCTCATATTTTTTTACATCCCTGGTACTCTTCCTACGATGTCTGTGCTTCTCTCTAGTTTTCTCAGGAAATAAACTCGGTTCACTTTTCGTTCTAATTGGTACGTTTTGCGTTTTAACTATTTGGCACTTTAAATCATTAACTTTATTATTTTTTAATTTATTATTATTATTATTATTTATAATACAGTGATTTGTACTAATATTGTTTAAATTATTAAGTGTCGTTATTCTACCGAAACTGCGCGATGTATTGTTCGCTTGTTCTGAATTGTGTTTACCCTGTTGTTCCACATTTTTTCGTCTAGTTTTGTATTGGAATTTAATTGGTTGTTCTGGATTCGGCGTGTGGGTGGTCTGATGGCTTCGCAAAATCCAAGATATTGGTAACTTTGATTTGTTTGTCCTGCCACCCAAGTGGGATGGCTTCTGACCCATGTCATTTGTAAATTATACATTCAACCCTCTCGCACGTTGTTGCCATTCTTCTATCCGTTAACGTTTGCATTATTCTGTAAAAGAAAAATACAAACAAAGAAGCTATTTAGTTCTTTTTCTCTTTGGAAATATAAAAATATTTGTTTTAGCAATGTTCATACATCTTTAGTTTTAATGTCATTGATGACTGATTTATGTCGATCTTAATTACCTTCAAGCAACAACAAAAAAATTGCAAATAGTATTGAAAGTGCTTTTAAATATGTGGTTTGCTTGCATTCTTCGGTTAGAATTATTCATTAACATTATTAGTTTGTACGAGGAGGTTATGGTCTTTTCATTACTTGTTTATTATTATTCAATGTAACCGGAGATGTGTGCAAAAATGGACATCCTGACTTTTATTTATTAACTTGCACTTGTTATAAAGAATGTGTGCGTGGAGTTAAAATAAAAAGGAAAAAAAATACAACCACCTCTTTATTGTAAACTGATTAGCAAGTACAAATTATGAAGGTTAGTAAAAAAGTAGTTTAATGCACTTCAAGTCCGTAGATATAAAATGTGCCCGTAGATGGAAAGAAGGATACATTAAATGCATCGTTTGTAAGCGGTCTATCATCTAATGAGAAGAATAATAATTACTAACGTAGGAAAACACTCCGTTAACACTGTAAACTAAAAACAAAAAGAGAATCTATTGTGCAACTGTTATTTACATGTCATTTACATTACATTCATTGTCTTTTTACACTCTGATAAAAACAATTAAATTATTGCATTTAATGATTTTTGATAAAATCTCTTCGAGCGTTAGAATTTTGCCATGTTATCAACTTTTAACTGTTTAGTAATTTAGCGAATGTCATTGACCAAAAGATTACGAGCAGTCCCGTAAGGAATCTTTAATCAAAAGCAAAATTACTTTAAACTGCTCGCGCAGTGAACACGCTGATATTTATACTAAACTTCACCTGCCTTTTTTATATTCGCTCCATTTATTTAATTTACCATGAGCTCTCATCACTGGAGTTAGCCGCTGCTATACAGGTATTTAGGCAATCAAAACAGCCAAAACGTGCCAAATTCTTCAATTTATCCAAAAGTAGTTGCTGTTAAGAATGTTTAATTCACTGTTCTTTGAAAAGAATTCTAAACTAAAACGTTTTGTTTGTCATATTTATAAAAATATTAAATTAAGTGATTGGAAACATTGAGCTTAGCCAAACTGTCCGAGTTCATTTGTAACAGTTCCTTTTCTACAGTAAACCATTATATTTAGCAAAACGCCATCAGGTACCCATATGTCACACAGTTTTATTCCGTATTTTGTTGTTTTATTTTGAATATACTGCCTAAAAGATAAACGACGCCACCATAGGACTAAAGTCTCGTCCAGTGATAACTTTTCTCCAGGGTGATAAATGTTTTGAACATTGCACAAAATGTAAATTATAATCTTAGCAAACGTGGAAAGTATCATCAACTTGATTATGAAAACAAACCTAGTTTTAAACAAAAACTGCTCAATAGAACTTTACTTTTGGCATTTGTGTACTTCCCATTAGGATACAAAGTCCCAAGAATTTCTTTATTTCTTCAGATGTAGTCGCCGACTTCATATTAGCGGCTCCTTGGCTCCTTATTAACTTAAATTCTATTGGAGATTTATTTTTGTATTAAAAATAGAACAGCTAACTTTCTATATTTTCAAGCTATTTCTTAAATAAACTGTTTACAAGGATGCTTGTTGTTACCTTTTTACATTTTTGTAATATGCACTCTACCATTTAATATTAAATAAGAAGTTCCAAAGTTTGTTGGTGTTCTTTTAATTCTTAAAGCTTTTTATTGGTGGTTTATTAAAAACATTTGGTTGCGGGCCCAGTAAAAAGGTGGTAAAGAGCAGTAAAGAGGAAAAATGGAACAAGATACAACAAGTTGGTCAAAAGCCACTTACGTTTTTAGTAAACTGTAATAGTGCACAGGAAATGTGAGACAATTTAGCATCAAGATTATTAATAGAAGAGACAAGACTTAATAAAGAAGAAAAAGCTGATGAGGTTCCAGCATTGTTGTCAAAGAGGTTAGAAGTCTAAAAAAGGCATCCGGTGATGCTGAAGAATAAGCAAGAAAAATCTGGTAACTGCTTTTATTGCAAGAAGGCAGGACGTTGAAAAAATAAATAAATCAATCTAAAAGATGCATTAGTGGTCAAAACAATTTCCGACAGTATATCGATGAATAGACATAGTATGTAGACTCGGACGCAACCGATCATCTACAGTGGTTTGAAAATTACAAGCAATGTAATTCGCCAGTTCCGGCAAGAGTTGGCAATGGTGTACAAGGTTCGTCCGGAAAGCATCCAACTTTGTGCTGTAGTAAGAGAAAGAGTTAGTTCCTATCAATGGCGTCCCCTTCAAAGTACTCCCCTTTGGAAGCCACAACTTTCTTTCAGCCTTTTCCCACTTTCGAAAACACTCCGTGTATTCAGCTTCGTCTCATTTCTTTTTATTTCCTCCACGTCGTCGAATCTTTTTTCTTTGAGGGTATTTTTCAAGTTGAGGAACATCCAGAAGAAGCAGAGAACCAAGTCGCGACTGCACGGGGGCTGACGAAGCTGTACAATGCCGTGTGGGGTGGTAAGGCAGAACGGGGTACTTTAACCACCTCCAAAACTGGTGCTGCTATCTGTTAAATGATTTGTGAACTGCATACTGGTAGCCATTTTTATTATTGGTGCTTGTTTTGACGCTTCACTCTAGCTTTATAAAAAATCTGTTTGTCTTTCGGGGTTCTCTAAAATGCCAAGAGGATACAAGAGGAAATCCGGCAGACAAAGTTGGTCTGAAGAATTCACGAGGAGTGCAGTTGAAGCAGTTTTGTCAAAAGAGATGAGTTAGCTTAAAAACTTTGGAACGAAGGGTGGAAAAAGCACGACAGAGTGGATCCGTTGCTCAGTCTTCTACCAAGGGCTTGAAACGAATAAAACCAGTTTTCACTTTTGAACAAGAAAAACTCTTTGATTAATTGTTTGGTTGATTATATTTTGTCAATGGAGAAGAGAATGTTTGGCCTTACAATCAATAAGCTGAGAACAATTGCCTTTGAACTTGCGGAACGAAATAACATTCCTCATACTTTTAATAAGACAAAATAGATAGCTGGGAAGGAGTGGTTGTGTTTGTTTTTAAGAAGTCACCCTAACTTTAAACTTGCGTGATGAAGCCTGATGCCTTGAAAGCAGAAGCTCAAGTGGCAGCAAGAAATACAATACATCAAAATGTGAATTACGTCAAAATGACTTTGAAATTTAATGTTGTGGTTTTCAAGATTTCTTTTGCAAGGTAAACAATGTTCTTTACCTTACCTTACCACGAAATCATCTGTAGCAGATGAATTGCTGCATGTAAATGTCTGTGGGCCATTGATAGAAAAGCCACTGAGAGGTGTTAGGTATGAAACTTTTTACAACCTGAAACATAAGTTTAAGAAGAAATATAGTTCTTGCCCTTACTGCAATTGTTTGTTATGATTTATAAATTTGCACTTTTCATTATCAGATTCCTTTGTTAAACTTCTGTTGAAAAAAATAATTAATTTAATTTTTAAAACATACAATCTGCTACTAAATATTTCTTTAACCACTTACCGATACCATAATAGTCAGCAGTGTGAAAAGGTCGTCCTGCTTTTAGGTTATAATATTCCAAATGACAGTTAAGCATTGCGCCGCACCGTTAATTGATTTGTATCGCTTCATTAAACCTATATTGATCCGCATGGATCGCTACGTTCATAGTGCGTTTACTAGTTTTTTAAATTTCTAGTAGAGGTCGCAATGATCTGTAGAAGACCAAAGTACAAAGTACCGACACCAAACAAAAAACTATCGCAAATTGAGCTCGATAACGATTTTCTCTCCGCTAGAGGCGCTGTTGATCTAAGTTAAATTTGACAAGTTTAAACGTCAGTTTATAAGTTTGAGGTTATTAAAACTTAAATCTTAGAAAAACTTAGAAACTTAACTCGTATATCTGATCTGATCATATAAATTACATTCTACAGTTATTTGGGTTAACTCTATTTATTCAGAAACGATTGCGCAACCCTGCAAAATCTGTTTTACAGCAATTTATAAAAAAATGATTGTGAAAGTGGTGAACATGACAACGAGGTAATAGAAAATATACACTTGCTCATACAAATTTTGCAAAGAATAAAGAATAAGCAACAACAAGGCATTAATAATTATTTTTTTTCTAAAATTTAAATTTTAATAACCTCAAACTTATAAACTGACGTTTAAACTTGTCAAATTTAATGTAATATTGAGCTCAATTTGCAATCGTCTTCTGTTTGGCGTCGGTACTTGGTATAACAATCAACTGGCTTTGTAGAAGACCATGATTTTTTATTCAGGGTCTGTTGACGTCACCCATGGGCTTATGGGTTATTTTTGTATCTCACAGATGAATGCATATTCATATTCTATTTAGTTAAAGACTTACTGCAACAAGGTATAATTTAACAATGCAGCACTGCGAAAAGTAGGGAATTATAAGGTTAGAAATTGAATTTTCATGTTATTCAATGTCTGGAAATTCTGAAAAGAACGCTGTGAATTCATAGAAAAACACTGAAAATCTACTCTAAGCACTTGGAGACACTAAATGATCATCAGATTATTAGTTTGAAATCACGAATTGTGTCATGTCATTTGAGATGTAAAAAATTTTTTCAAATCTAGGGTAATTGGTGCCTACAGCAGAATCTCCTACGGCGGTGCCTTTGTTCACGTTTGTAGTCTCAATTGTCTTATTCTTTACCATGCAGCACTTAGTCACCGCCGCCGTGCCTATGGCAAATTGCCTAATTTACACATCCTTGCGCCGGCCCTAGCGTGTTCCGCAATTTGAGAGTCACAGAAAATATGTACTTAATGTCTTTTTGAAGAGTTCTAATAAACTTGTTTCGTAAAGTGACGCGTTTCGGAGTTATAAAGAATTTAAAATTCCAAATGCAAGATTAGTTTTAATGCAAATAATTTACTGAGATAATCAAGTCAAGTTGTTCACAAGTCGCGGAACAACCTATATTTTGGTATATCAGCGGTATCGACTGATATAATAAAAAGGCACGCACAAAATTAAAACTCTGAACGGAAATCGGTGAATATTAAGAAAGAAGGCCCACATTATTGTCAGTGCAATATCTTTTAAAAGAAACCACAATCTTTTAAGTGGGATTTTAATTTTCTATTTCTATTAAACTAATGCAGCCTATGGATTCACTGACATTTTTGTTAATCCCTTGAAAATATGAATCAATTTACAGCTTTTGTAATGTAATTTGTCAAATGGGTGGTCATTAAACGATATAAGCGGTTGAACAAGACTTAAAGCGAAATATGACGTAAATATAGGATGACTTACTGGCTCTCTGACAGACTTTGGCAGATGAAAGCTTATTCGGTTTGAAGAACTGTAATCAAAGAATCATGTTAGCAATATACAGTGTGTCCCAATTTCGATGCTCACTATTGGGATCTCAGAAATTGTAAGAGATACGAAGTCGGTTAAATTAGAAAAGTTTTGGCTGTTTTGGAGATCAGTTTACTTATGCTTTTGTTTTTTCAAAAATGTTCACGGCTTACTAGATATTGGCTAAAAACGAAATTATTTTATATTTTTTAAGTGAAATATCCCAAGAACGAGCAAAGATAGAAAAGAACATTTAGAGAATTTACTCCGAAACACAAAAAAATTATTTTTGCAATTGTCTTTTGTTTTATTTTGGCGGTGAAACGTAAATCCAAATTTTTTCTAATGGAACGCCTACTTGATTTCCATATTACTGAATTGCACGCCTTAAATGCTTTTCAGTGATGTATGGTTTGACATAGCTATTCTTTTGTTTTACCGAGTTATGAAGTGAAAATCATTTTTCATCGCAGATGCCACGACATCTAACACACAAAGTCGTGGAGTTTTATCAAAGAAATTTATTTGTTATGCAAAAATTGCTAAAACACAATAAATACGCTTTTATGGGGCATTAGATGCTTAGTTGATGCTATTTGTGAATGCCCAGTAAATTATCTTAAAAGCGTCATTTATTTTGTTTTAGCAATTGTTACATAACAAATGTAATTTATCTGACTAAAACCAATAATTTTCATATGTTTAAAGCCATGGCACACTAAGTAGGAAATGCTTTTTATTTAAACGAAATAAGATAATTTCGTTTTTAGCAAATATCTAGTAAGCCGTGAACGTTTTTGAAAAAAAACAAAGCATAAGTAAACTGATCTCCAAAATAGCCAAAACTTTTTAAATTTAACCGACTTCGTATTTCTTACAATTTCCGAGATCCCAATAGTGAGCATCGAAATTGGGACACACTGTATATGATAAAACAATAAAGTATCGTTGGCTGTAATAATAAAAATCGCTTCTTTACATACTTGCTATACCTACGATAATTCTTGGTATAGCTCTCACCATAAAAGTAAAATATCGCTCCTACAGACCACCCGACCGCACGCCTATGGAGACTAGCTCTCCTACTTTTGTCTCCGTTATCCTATCAAATGAGATATTCAGGTAAAAAACGGTTTTGTAAAAAAGGACATACTACACTTCTTACGCATCTTTACTTTTTATTTACGATGATTAATGTTTCGAGTGTCGTTCCGGCAGGAAAGATGAAAATCCAAACATAACGAATTCACAAGAAATTTCAAAATTCTCTACCTCCAAAGTTCATGCTATAATTTTAACCGGATTTAAAGACACAGTGCACAGAGGTCTGCAAAAGCTACACGCCGAATCTTAGCATTAATCGCTCAAAAATATTGTCGGTAGAAGGGATGGAAGGGGAACGGCACTTCCCTAGGTCTTGAGAACGTTTTTGGAAAGAATTGCATATAAACAACTAAGGTACACTGATGGCAAAAGATTCGTCTCTCTGACTCAAAGGGTGTTCATTTCAGGACCGCATTAGCACCGTTTTCAGCTTTTTGCGTTTTTGACCTGGAAGATGACCTCATAGAAAAAAAAGGTATTGAGTAATTTACAATTACAATTACAATTAGATTTTTTTAGGCTTTCGAGCAACTGCCACAGAAAGGTCTAATCAACCCCAAAAGGTATTCACCTAAGCTACAGTGTTCTTTATTTTTAAAAAAAAACCTCAGCTCAATCGGAACATAGTTAACCAAATTAGGAATTTTTTTAGTGGACATCTTGACATGCTATAGAGCAAAAGTGCAAAGTTAACCGAATCACGTCTGATCTTTTCGAGTAGGTAGGTAAGCACTCCGAAAATACAGATCTCGGATATCATATTTTTGCATCAGATTTTCTTTCTTATCTTGCGATGGTGCTCGCGGAGCTGCGTCGATCGGCAAAAATTAAATCCTCGGACCCCATATAATTTGCGAGCTAGGAACCCTCTTTGGTTTGGCCTGTCGCACTCTCTAACGACTGAAACGTAGAATGTAGGAAATGAGTTTGAGCGCCTGCTCTTTGCAAAACCCCCACTTCCATCCTCCTCACGAACGCCTACGGGTCCAAATTTGAAACTGACAGAGACAAAGCATTTTTTGAGAGCTCTACATCTCTACATCGCTAAGTCTGGCTAAAAGATTGCAGTCAGCTTTGTCCGTTTTTGCCACTAGAAACCAAGAGAAAACTTATGCTTTATTCGCCTTCCAAGTTTGGTCGTGTCCTGCTGTCTTTTAAACCTCCAGATCGGATAAGATGTGGATAAGATTAACGAAAGCTTTCGAAAAAATCGTTGGTTAGCTACTCGAATGATCGCTGAAATGATAAACCTCAGTAAGAAAACCGCCAGGCAAATTTTGCACGATAATTTCGACACGAGAAAGGTTTACGCAAAGGTGTTACCAAGACTTTTCACTCCTAATCAAAAGGAAAATCACAAACAGTTTGTACTCAGATATTGATAGAAACTGAGAACAGACTCAGATTTTCCAATACGATCCTGAAACAAAAACAGACAGTGGATGCACTGGAATTTCTAAAAATAAAAACAATAAAGCAAAGAACGACTTCATTCTTTACAAAAATAATGCACCTATTCATTCAGGGCTCAATAGTTCCTGACACTTTACAAACATTTTTGAGCGAAGTGATGGCTAAAAAAAGAGAAGGAGTGGACAATCTGCAATTAAAAAATGTACAGCTATTTCTCATGCTATTGTGTCAGCTGCAAGGCCTCGTACTTTCATTTCTCTTTCGCAACTTGGTCTTGCTGTCTATTTCTTTTGCAAGAACATTGTTCATGTTGTCTCAAGTATGGGTTTCTGTGCTAGCTAGCTACAACAATCTCGCTCTGTTGTATAATTCTGCAAACCTGTTGTTTCAAAGAAATCATTTTCGCAATTCTCATTTGATAACGCCGATCTCAATATTGACAGAAAAAGACGCGTTTCATGCAATGGGTAGAATTAGGTGCGTTACTTCAGGAAGTGCTTTAAAAGACCACGAAACAAACTGTCATGCCTACCTCTCACAAAAATGCTACTACCCAAAAAATTGAAATGCAAAAAATTCGAAAACAGAAGACAGTTGTTGAAAGTGTCACTCTGGAAATGTCTACCCAGAAGAAACTTTCACAGAAACAACAGCACCTTCAAATCATGACATTGTTTGGTTGGTGAGAAAGTTTTTCCAACAACTTTTCATTCTTGCGTGGCAAGGTTTTATGGAGACAGTCACTTTCGAGTGAGAATTACAGCAAATCATGGTGTTAACACTTCCATTTATAAACAATCCACCTACGATCCATAGCACAATACTAACTGCCTTGACTTAGGCAGTTAAAGGAAACAAGAAGAGCACACAAACAAACATATTGAATAACTTTCGACCACCCGCTATACCTGAAGGCAAGAGACACTGTTGCGTTAGAAAGTGCCAAGGAAAATAGCTTGTTCTCGAATGTGATCATTCGATTGGGAGGCTTCCTTTTATTGATGTCGTTTCTGGAATCCATCGGCTTCAGCATGAAAGACAGTGGCCTCTCTTTGCTCTGGGAGACTGTTTATGATCCTGCTTCCTTATCTGAAATGCTTTCAGGCTATGCGTCTTCAAGAGCAATTCAGGTTCATAGCGCGATCTTGTGTGATCTTTCAACTGTGATAAGAGAGTAATTGGCTCTCATAGAGAAGGATAAAAAGCATATAGAAGAAATGATCATTTTCCAATTTAGAAGAGGATCAAATGAAAGATACTTAAACTGAAAAAAAATTTTTGACGCTATGAATTGTTTCAAGAAAAGAGGCAGAATCTCACAGCTATGGATTCAGTATTCTAAGCTTGCTTTGCTGGTTCTGCATTTCATTCAGGCACAGCATATAGAAGAATCATCATTTTCCAATTTAGAAGAGGATTAAATGATAGATAAACTGAAAAACAGTTTTTTGACACAATGAATTGTTTCAAGAAAAGAGGGGGAACTCCACAGCTGTGGATTCAGTATCCTGAGCTCGTTTTGCTGGTTCTGTATTTCATTCAGGCAGAGCAAGAGTTCCCAGGTAACTGGAAACTGCATGTAATACGTGTGAGGGTTATGCTCCCAATATTTTATGCTGCAAGGCACTTTCCATATGCTAAGGCCTATCAGTTGTATACATCCAGGATATGGAGAAGCCAGGAAGAGCATGCAGCCGAAAGAGTAGGTACCGCAAATTTACAAAGCAAAGCTTTTTTACTGTTCGACGCTCTGATAAACATTGGTGCGGAGTATGAACTGACATGGTGATTAAGCAAGCCTTGCTGAAAAAAATGAAAAGTATTGGGTGTGTTTCACGTGAAAGAGGTTTTAGCAACAGTATCTTAAATAGATGGATTTGCGATTTGCCAATTGCCCATCACATATGTGAAGCAATGGAAGAATTCTGTAATATACGAGCTGTTTCCAGCAATCAACACATTAAACTGAGAAGTGAAAAAATAGAAATCGACAACCAAATACGTAAAAAAAATTGAAGGAAAACTTTACTCAACAGCAACGGGAATAACTGCTTCTGAGGATGCCATCTGCTACAAAGCAGTCTCACTTGGTGAATTAGCACTTCAAGCTATAGAAATTGACTTGAATGACTTTGGCCTGCTCGAGCTTAAGCGGTAAACCAGGGTAAACAATGTCTACAGCAAGTAGCAGCATCTCAGTAGTTGAAGTTGATACAACTCAGTTCTTGCAGAAAATTCCATGTACGATTCATCCACCTGATGAATTTCAAGACTGCATCAATTACGATTTGGTAACTATACCAATGTCTTTATTTGAGACTGATGAGGAAGACCAAAAAATCGTGTCCCTAAACTACTGGAATATATAAGGAGTTTGTCTTTGTGATAGATAGAGGCTTCCTCATCCCCCACGTTGTGTGACCTAAGGAGGGCAAATTCAGTGACATATCAAACTTTCACTTCAGACATTACAAGTCCAAACTTGCAGTAGTATTTAGTGGGCACTCCGAAAGTTCTATAAATACTAAAATCATGGAATGCCAAAGGTGACTAATGAAGCGCACATGCAGAGACTGGGGAAACAGTACTCGTCAAATCCCAATCTACGTTTCTGAGCAATATAAAAAACGCAGCTAGACCAAAGCAATAACTATCTCACCATCACACGACTAAGTAGTTATTGTTGGTCAAGACGTCAATCTCATTGCTCTGCTAATTGCTCTTCCTCCAAAAGAAAAAGACATTTCGTAAAAGGTAATATTAATTAAAGCAATAGATTAATACCTAAGCACAGGAAAATTCTCTCAGGGAATCTTTTTTTCAAAATATCATAAGAATTGCACGTGATTACAATCTCCTTGTCGCGGCTAGTATAGATTATTTTTGAATATTGCATAAAAGAAAATTGAACATTTAGAAAGAACAAAAACGTTTTTCAACACGGGTCTCAAGATCTAATAAAGAAGAAAAAAATGAGAAATTACAACAGCAATTAACTTTAAATATTATTATCATTACAGATCATAAATGAGAAATTGATGATGAAAGTAATCAAACCAAAATGATTAAAAGTGTAAACATTTTGTAAACGTGTTTTTAATTTCTTCCGGTTATTACAAATTTTAACCTTGAAATTTAGATAAAGAGTAGACATCACGTAGGTGTCTACGTTTACTAAAAGTTGAGGTCCAGGTTTAAAATATAAATTTCCAAAATGAAATTGGTTTTATTCTTTTTGATACTAATGATCCTTCTTGTAACATTCTTGCAAGAAAGCCATGCAGAAGGTGTCAAGATAAATGTAAGCATCTAGTTTGATTGTAACTATTGACGATCTTTTGTAAGTTTTTTCTAGTTTCATCAAAATGATTATAAAGTTAATTTCGAACGGACAGGAGTAAACAGCTTTAATAGAGATTACGTGAAGCATTTTAGCATCGCCACTTTCAAATATAACAGAACCTGTGCTGCTTTCGATGAATCATTTACTTTTAAAAAAAGTGAACTTGAACTTAACAAAACCATCGTAAGTCGCCATTATTTTAATAATTTTATCATTCTGTCTATCCTATAAAATATACAGATTACATTCCAATATTACAAATTTGCAAGCAATGAATATCGCTTTTTTCCTATGCGTTTCCAAATGTACATGTGTGATATGTATGCTCAAGATGTAGGTGGTATGGGAACTTCTCCAGGTAGAAATTTTAAAGAATGTCCAATTGAGGAGGTACAAATCATAGCAAGACTAATCTTCTTTAAATACTACAGCATTGAGATTTTTAGGAGAGAAATTATACCTTATATAATTTTACATCAGATTCTTCAAAGTTTCCACCACTAATACCAAATGGAAGATATAAAGTTAATATGCAAACAACTTGTGGTTCGGTTGAATTGTGGAGCATGTACGCAATGTTTGAGATAATCCGCCCTATAGTATAAACTTCCTACTTTAGTTTCAAAAATTACAATTTAATAAATGATTTTTGAGTCGACATTTTTTTAATGCACCACAACTTTAGATTCTCACAGTTTAGAGTAATCCGTTTAGTTACAAAGTCAAGAATAATGCTTTACGGTTATTAAAATTAAGAATTAGACAGAGTGCTGCATTCTAGCTGATATTAGAAGTTTTTTAAAGAATCTTGACCAGTCCAAGATGACTAAACGGTCTTAAAAGTCCAGTATTTCTACAAAAACAACTTTTCCTCGTATCTTACTTATTTAAAAAGTTATAAAAAGTTTTAGCACAAAAATTCCCAATAGCATATTACATTTAGCTTTCTTTCAAACTTTACTGTTTTACGAGAAATAGCAGGCAAATTGTTTTGTGTAATGGAATGCATAATTAACCATGGCTTACCTAAAAAGTTTATTGTTCGAGCTTTACAAATATATACATATAGATTACAATAGTTTTATGAAAATATCAGGCACGAATACGAAGATTTTAAGCGACAGCTCAATTTAACAATAGAGGTCGCTGTGTTCGTTCTCGCACACATGATCTCGAGATTTTAAATGGCACCTTACCACTTGTGATACGCTATTGGCAAGCGAATAGCAATAGCAATATTTTAGTAAAAATGCCTAGCGATGAGTCTAAATCGCTTTAACCAAGTAAATAGACGCATTTCAATTGTTTTAGTGCTTATTTCGAACGTGAACAGATGAATGTAGACATTTAAATTGAATGATTTAAATTGTACTGTCAGCAGCAGAAAAAGGTAACAGAAAAAAACTGCAGAAAGTGGGCAATTCTTTTTTAATCTCTAAACTAAAATTAGACGTTTTATACTATCATTTTCAATCTAGCAGATCGATTTGGATTTTGTTCAAACCAAAGAATTGCTAGTGTTATTCCCTTTTTTAATGAGGTATTGCAAGTAGTAAGGTGCCTTTCAAGATTTTGAAGTTACGCATGCGAGAGCTAGTACCGCGACCTCTATGAGTGAGCTAATCATGTAAGATAAAAGTTTTGTTCTTATTTCATTCCTTTATTTATTTACGAGATATTAAGGGTGGATCGTTATAAAACGAACACACTGTATATAATATTAAAAGACGTAGAGAATGTTTTTCTCTCTTTTTCTTTGCTCCTGTCCGGATCTCCTTCCAACAGTTGGCGGTGGCAGGGGGCACGGGGACGACGGTGTTGCAAAGGATGAAGAGCTTTGTAACGTTCGCCGTGGAACGAGAATTCTATACAACTTAAAAGAACCAAACGACCCGACAAAAAGGCGGACAGGTCCGAGAACCCTGAACAACTCAAGAGGCCTGAAGGGCCCGACAAGGCCGGGAAGTCCGAATAAATAAGGTCCGAAGAGGCCCAAATGACCCAATAGGGCCAGGAAGCCGGATAGATCAGAGAACTCTGAACCATTCAAGAGGCGCGAACGATCCGACAGGGCCAGGAAGCCGGACAAATCCGAGAACCCGGCCCGTGCAACCTTTTACGGTACAGTACGAAACTTCACCGTTTGGTTCAGTATAAGAATAACGACCACCTTAGTCTGTACGAAAATAACGCTCGTCTGACTCAATAAGAGAAAGTTCTCTGTGTGGTATAGTACGAGAATTCCCTTCCTCAAAACAATGCTCCTCCGGTTGAGTTCAAAAATAACGCTTGTTCAAATCTATACGATTATCCGCCGATACGGTTCAGTACGATTCAGTAAGAAAAAAGCTTTGGTTCGATCTGCTCTGGATCAACGCAACTTACCTGATAAGCTCGACAGGTCCGACAAGCCTGATAGGCCAGAAAAACGTGATAAATCTGAACGGCCTGATTGACCCGACGCAGGCCTGTAAAGCACGATGAATTTTTAAAAAGAGGCCCGGCCCGACTTAAACTCGAGTTTTGGGCCGGACCGCGCAAAGGGCCGACTGTAATACATTAGATTGATTAGTTACTACATAATCAATAAGATAATACTGCTACCGATGTACTACGTGACTTTTGAATGTTGATTGATTAATTGTTCGGCTCGTTTTTGTGGAAATCATTTAATAATCTTCATTGAAGGCCAAACTAACATCGATTGTTGGTCGTTGTTAAAATTTTGTGTTTGACGTGGTTGGTAGAGGGACAATGATAAAACATCTCCAGCATTACACTTAATTCAGCTTTACAACATAACACCAAGATTACCCAGATAATGTTTATATGTTTTATTGTTTTTCTTTGTATATTGTTTCGATTAGGTAATCGTTCATTAAGGTTGGCATAATTGATAAAAAAAATATTTATGTGCTCGGGCCACTAGTGTTGCCTGAAAAAGAATGTTTATTAAAGGTTGGTATTTTATTAGTGATAGAGAGCTTCCTTAACATCTGAGCACGTAGAAGAATTAAATTAGTTACGTATTAACCTACCAAAACATGATCTTAATATAGTCAGTACTGTTTCAGTATTTTTTGTTAAGTTCCGTTTTAATTCTAAAAATAAGATTTTTCTTAAAAATCGATCGGACATTCGAAACGTAGAAAAATCATTAGATAATCCAAAAAGTGCGTCTAGAATTCACAAAATTATAAAGTTGGAAATCGAATTTAAGGACTGGGTTTTCATAATGCTACTAAATGTCAGAATATTCTGGGAAGAACACCAAACATTCTGGAAAAAACGCGGGAAATCTACTCTAAACACTCGTAGACACAAAATAACTAACAAATTGTTTTTTCGAAATTACGAATTGTCTCGTGCCATTTGAAACGTAAAAGAAACGCTAGATCAGGATTGCTTATCATCAACATCAACATTATTTTGTCGAATTTCCATGACGCTTAAATACCCAATTAATCGGTTTAGAGGGACCTTTTTAGAAAATAAATCTTTAGACTGTTTAATACAGCTAAATTGATTTTTAGGATTTTTTTAAATTTCATATGTAATGGTAGTAAAAGTATAATTAAAGCTCTGTTAGCTTTAGTGCTAGTTCTTATTGTTCTTATTATTATTATTATTATTATCTAATTAATTTTATTGGCGCTGTTGGGAAAATATTATTATCGAGGTAGTACAATGTTTTACTTATTTATTCCTGCAATTGCCATGCAAACATGCAGACTTAGTTATCATTGAATCACTAGCACAGACAGGTCATCTTTTGATTACTGTAAATGAGAAATCGTAAGTGAGGCTAGCTAATACAAATGATGTTTTTTGAAGTCATTTGTTTGGGTTCTAATGTTGAGGCTCATTTTAAGGAGATGCGAGCAAATACTTGTGAAAAGCAAATTGCTAATATTGTTTGGTTTAAAGCGAATAGAGCTAGGCTACAACTTAAGAAATAATTGATAAATTGATGCCAATCCATCTCTACAATTTAAAAGGAAAAATATAAATAATTTCTTTTTCTATCAAACTGTAAAACCAGTAGAAGATAAGAAAGATTTTCAAAAAAATTCATACCTAAATAATTAATTTCTTCAGGATGTGGATAAGGTCGTTATATCTAATACTACAATGTTTTTATCTCTGTTAATTGCGTATTTGGTTTTTCTTTTTAGTTTCATTTCATTGATGGAATCCAGTAAATAGATACAGGACAATATTTCCAACTTTCTTTAAACAAGTGTATTTTGCACAAATAATTTATTATAAATAAAAATTAAATTAAAAATTAATAACTTACATGATTATTTTGTAATAAATAAACTTTGAACTCGATTGTCAGTATTACACAAACTTCACTTTTTTCTAAGTTTCTTCCAATTTAAAAAGGTACAAATATAAAACCATAATAACGCACTAATCCAGTAATAGAAAAGAATTTAATTCCGTCAAGATAGGCGTACTATTTTTAAATTGAAAACAAAAAAACCCTCTCGTTAATTAATTTAATAGCTCGAAATTAACACTCTATCACATGCCTTTTAAAAGAGCAGTATTAAATTTCACGTCCCGCAGAGTAGCAGCGCGGCCGAACACGATCTAGAGAATGAGCTTTTCAAAGATCCTCCGTATCCCATACCAATACTGCACTGATCTTGTCGCGCCAGGAAGAGTAATCAAAGGATGTGAGCTACGAACTAAGAATATTATAGAATGTGGCAACGTTTCCGTAAAAATTCGTTGAAGGTCTCACATTTTTTATGTAAAATCTCTTCGTCTTCTCTTTTTTTTTGCTTCTTTTTCTAACCTTTCTGTTTCGTTGCGTAAATATACAAACATAAACACACGGCAAAAATATTAATGGCAAGTAAAATGGGATAGTTTAATTTAAATATTTTTGATGTTTAATGGGTTTAATCTCCCAAATGAACTGGAATTTGCATATTAATTAATTTCATATTTTTGACTAATTAGAAATGAAAACACGAAAACATTTCAAATATGAGAACTCCAAAGTTGAAACCGAATTAGAATTAGTTTATGCGGTTTTAATTATTATAAAATTACTTTTTACTACTATCTTTGGCAGAACGTTACATTTATAATAGTTTATTGGAAATATTTCTGATTCACTTTAAATTAATTTGAATGTATCGTTTTTTATTTGGTTTCCCTTCAGAACAACGTTTTTGCGTAAGTTTCCACAATTTTTGTTTAGATTATTTAGTATTTCAAATTCTCTTTCTGCTCGAGTATGAGTTAGGTTAGAAAATAAACTTTCTATCGTTTTAAAATACTCTTTGCAATTATTAATCATGCTGAAACTTGACAAACTCTTTTGAATCTTAGACTATTCTAAAAGGTTAAATATAGAAAGGCATTCTGATTTTAAAAAATTGGTTATTGGCCGTAATGGTATGTTTTGTTTAAGGTTGTTACAATTTATCTCACTTGTTTAAAATTGATTTGTGAAAGAAAAAAAACGAAAAAATATACATAGTAAGCAGCAAGCAGTGGCGTAACTATCGCCGGTCCAGCCGGTGCAATTGCCTGGGGCCCCCGAGTACAAGGGGCCCCCAACTGAGGTTTTTTTTTTTGGTTTTGTTTTGATGGTTTTCACACTTTATAGTGAGTTGTAATGGGGTTTTTATGTAAAATATTTACAATGGAATTAAATATTTTACAATTACTGCCTCAAAATCTTTGATATATGACTTTTTGGGGCCCCCAATATCTCACTATTTTATAAAACTTGGGTTCCCTAAATTTCGCAAGTAATAGTTTGTTTCTAAACAGATTGATAAAGACATTGACAATATTTTGGTTTCGTTTTGAAACAACTCGGGGGGCTCCCCGCTCGGATTTTTGTTACGAGTAATTAAAAATTTTTTGGAAAGAGTTGGAAGAATTTCGAGGCGAGTTTGAGAAAGCGAAATCTGATGCAGTAGAGTTAGCCAAATCGTGGGGGGTAAGAGTCGAGTTTGGCCAAAAACGAGTCAAAAAAACCAAACGTCATTTTGATGAACTCTGCGAGGACCAACGTCTATCTGACGGCGATAAACGCTTCAAAGTAAATGTTTTTCTCGCATGTTTGGACATCGCGAAAAGTCAGCTGAATCATCGATTCGTTGGGTTGAATCAAATCGTTGATTCATTTGCGATTATCCAGCCACAAGTTCTATTGCAGTTGACGGCAGAAGAGCTTGCGAAGGAATGCGACAAATTCCGCGAGAAATATTATGACGACGTGACCGATCAATTGCTCAACCAGTTGTTGTCCCTGCGTAGCTGTCTGAAAGACCAAATTTCCAAGATCAGTTCCATTAGGGAGCTTGCTGACTTGATATTGATCAAGTATCTTACTCTTTCGGCTAGCTTTCCGGACGTCTGCTCAGCAATAATATTGTTTTTAACCATCCCGGTCACCGTTGCCACGGCAGAGCGCTCCTTTTCGAAATTGAAACTGATTAAAAATTATCTGCGAAATTCGATGGCGCAAGAGAGACTCGCGGACCTGAGTATATTGTCAATAGAGAGTAAGGTAACGAACGCGTTGAGAGGCAACCTGGATGCAGTCATCGACAAATTTGTGAAGACGAAAGTTCGCAGAGCGAGGTTTTGAACTGCTAGATAAATTTTAAGAATAGATTATAAGGTGCAAAATGTACAGAAAATGTAAGATAGTATATGTAGATTGCAAGATTGAAAGATTGTACATGGCTTTAAAAACCCCCAAAAAAATCTTTCGCCCAACCTTTTCTTTTTTAGCTTGTATATTTTAGGGGCCCCGACAATGTCGTTGCACTGGGGCCCCGGAAGTCGTAGTTACGCCACTGGCAGCAAGTCTTTAGCTTAAACTATTAAATAATACTTTAATTATTTATAAAAAGTAGTAACAAATGTTTAAATAAACCTATGCAAAATGTAACAATTTGCCTCGTTTTGGAGCAAGTTATTACAGCATTGGGCACAGGGCCGTGCGGTAGATATTTTTAGTATGATGCAAGTCTTCGAAATGCCGCCTCTTAAATGTTTTTTCTTTAAAATAACCTTCGATTATGATTTAAAAAAAAACTACACAAGATGTACGAATACTATTTTTATTCTGAAAGGCGCTCAAGCCAATGCCTGCAGCGCTCAAGCAAAGCCTGCTGAGCTAAAGCTAACGCCTGAAGCGCTCAAGCGTCATCTCGAAATTTTTAATCGTCGTCTAGAAGGTTTTAATTGCTATCTGGAAATGATCAGTTATCAGTTAGAAATTTCCATTTTTATCTGGATATTTCCAGTTAAACAGCCAGCAGCGCTCAGACCAACGTCTGCAGGACTCAAACCGACGCCTGCAGGGCTCAAGCCAACGTCTGGAGCGCTCAAACCAACGCCTGCAGCGCTCAAGCCAACGACTGCAGCGCTAAAACTACTTTAAAATAATGATACCAACTATCAACTACAACAACCCACTACAGTTTTACCCTTCTAACTTTAACTTTAGTAAATTCGTTAATTAGGGATGTGCAGTCTAGAGTGACAGCCAATGTAGATTCAATAGGAATTAATGACAGATTTCTAAGTTTTGTCTGGCTTATTGAACTTCTTTCAGCGAGCGCTCGCCAACGATGCACCTGCACCAGAAACCGAAATCAAAGGGTACCGAAAGCGCTTAGGCAGAGACGTGTGGTAAATTATAAATTGTATACATCAATATCGGAATAACACAGACCAATGTAGAAAAGCGTTGCATAAAGGTTTTTAATTATTGAAGGGTTCAAATTGTATTTTGATTTTGCTGTTTATGTTGCCCCCTTATGATGCCGCCTGATGCAGTCGCCTCTCTGCATCATAGCACCGCACGGCCCTGCATTGTTACAAACTAGAAAACCATAAAAAAGTACTATTAGATAAGGGCGTGTTCGAAAATACGACTGGACTCTTCCAGGATGCTCCTTAATCATTTGCAAAATCCACACGGGAAAATTTTCTTTACTGTCAGTCGTTCGAGAAGGCTTTTGTATACATCCAGGGTGTACGCTACTGTTACCCATCCAAAACGATGGTTAAGATTTACCCGACATGGGCAATATGGTACTCCCGTTGGAAGATCAATGATATTAATCTCCTCGTTCATTTTTAGCCCCAAATTCTTCTTCTTCTTCTCCATGCGACTAGGGCTAACCCGGTTTGTCTGCCACTTATTCCGTTGAGGATGAGAGCCAGCTCTGTGTCCACCTCTTGGGCGGTCGTTCAATTGGTCTTTTCCCATTTGGTCGTCCGGTCATGCAAAGCCATTCTTTTGACGTGCTCCTTCCATTTTCTTTTTCTAATCATTGTCCATTTGACCGCGTCTTGAACATTGCATCTTTCCCTTATACATTGGTTTCTCTGTCTCGCAGGGTGATGTTTAGCATTGATCTCAAAACCCTCATTTCTAGTACCCCCATCCTTTGTTTGGCTTTCTTGGTTTCTGCTCTACTTTCAGTGGCGTATATTAATATGCGTCGAACCATAGCCTTATATATTTTTGTTTTTCACTTCATTCTCATGTATTGGTTTCTCCAGATTGTATCTTTTAAGGCTCCTGCAACCTGAGCTGCTTTTAGTGTTTGAGTTGGTGTTTCTTCAAGTAGATCACGATTACTTGTGATCTCAACTCCAAGGTATTCGAGATCACCATCCACTTTGTTTTTTTGCGTTAATATTCGCATGTTATATTACTCAGCTGTTATGTTAAATCTGTGCATCAGTCTCTGTAGATTATCCTCTTCGTCTGCGATCAAAACGACATCGTCCGCATAGCAAATTATGTTGACATTTTTTGCACCCATCCTGAATCCTGGTTGAGGTCTGATGTCTTCTATTATCCTATTCATTATCAGATTGAAGAAGAACGGACTAAGCGAGTCCTTTTGTCTTACTCCTTCGTCTATGGAGATATTTTCAGTTACACCTTCCAGGGCTTTTATTCTGGTTCTACTGTTCGTATTTATTAATTGTGTATTGATAATGTCACACGCCTTGGTCAAGTCGACAAAACAAAGAAAAGCAGGGTTATTGTACTTTATAGATTTTTCCACAATCTGCCTCATTATGAAGAATGCGTCTGTTGTTCTCCGATTCTTTCGAAAGCCCTGATCTTCCTTCGCAATACCGATCAGCTCTTGGAGGTAGTCGCGAATTATAAATGTAAATAGTTTCGTTGTAGTATTGAGGAGTAAGATTCCTCTGTAGTTATCAGGTGTTTTACGATCGCTTTTCTTGTGAATGGGGATGGTAACGCTGGCTTTCCATTTCTCAGGCACTTTTCTTCTTTTATAATTGCATTGTCGAGGTGTATAGGGTCTCTCCTTTGTATTTTATCATCTCGTTGATGATGGAGTCAAGTCCTGGACTTTTTCTGTTTTTCAGCCGCCGTATTTGTTCCTTTATCTTTTCCATTGGTATTTTGAGTTTCGTATTATTCATCCTCGAGCTGAGATTTTCGGATTGTGAGTATTGTTCCCGGAAGTATGCTGCACATTCTTCTTTGGCGATGTTATTTATCTGTATGCAGTCGTTGACACTTTTCTTTTGCATTTTTCATATATCCATATAAGTCAAACTCTATGACTTTGGTGTATTTCTCCTGGTATTCTTCCTTCCGTTGTCGTAGTTTTTGGTTTATTCTGCTTCTAGTTTGTTTATAGCGGTGATATTCTTCTTCAGATGGTTATATTTATATTCTAGGAAAGCTTTCTTCTTTATTTCAGCTAGTTCCCGAACCTCTTCCGTGAATCAGGGAGTGCGTGATGGTTTAGAATTTGTCTTCTATAGCAGCGTCTTTAGTATGTAGTGCAATTGCGTTCCATTGCTCTTCTATCAGTTAGTCCTTGGTGCATGAGTTTTTGAGAATTTCTTGCTTAAGTATCGTTTGATAGAGCATTTGTATTGAGGGGTCTTCTAGTCTTTTTTATTTTATTCTTTTTATTGTGAGACAAGTCGGTTTTGATTTCGTATTTATGTCTAGTTTTATTTTACCTAGTACTAGTCCATGGTCTGTCCCAATGTTGGCGGACGTTAACGTTTTGGTGGCACGTATTTGTGATGTACGAACGTTCTTGTTCGTGATTATGAAATCAGTTGTGGACTTTCGGTATCTGCTATCTTCCCATGTGTATTTGTGTTGGGGTTTGTGATCAAAAAGCGTGTTGTTGATCTTCTCCACTGTCGTTCAGATCCTCGTCGTTAAATCATTGTTTTACTCCATGTCCAACTGTGTTTCCTGTGTGTCCATTAAAATCTCCCATTATGAGCACTAGGTAATCTCTAGGTAGTGTATCTATGAGATTCTGTAGATTGTCGTATAACGAGGTTCTTTTTTGTTTATATACTTGGTAGCAGTGGTACAGTTTGCAGATTTTTGTTTTACTAATATTCCGACACCTGTGTTTGCTCTTTCTGACTTCTCTGTGCCGCTGTAGTAGAACAAGATGTATTTTTCCACTGCAATCGATGCTTTTCTCTTTCGACGAGTCTCGCTCAACGCACATTTGATGTTTCTCTATTTCAAGGGTTACCTCCTGGTCTCTATTATTCCATGATTCAATGTTCCATGTTGCCACTCTCAAAATCGTCTTTCCATTTCTCGCATTTGTCGTTAACAGCTGATCCAATCGATTGCGTTGATTACTATCCTGGTAGGTTGCTAGCCTCGACAGGTAGAGTTTTTCTCGACCTTTTCTGGTCTTGTCTGCGCCAAATTGTGTATAGAAAAGTTAAATAATTGATTGTGATTACTTGATTTTACCAATCGACACTCTCGCGTTAGCTCTAAAGTGCACATCCATTACCCGCATCCTACCTTTACCCTGACTTTTCGTACACGCCCTAAAAGTAAAAGAAAATAATTAGTTCAGAAAAAGCAATCGAAGGCTTGTATAACGACCTTAATACAGGATGTTACTGTGGTTCAGGGCGACTGGAATACTAAAGTAGGTAAAGAGAGAGTTGATAAGTATGTTGGCGACTATGGATTGGGAGTAAGAAATGAACATGGAGACAGACGGATAGAATATTGTCAACAAAATAATTTCATAATAACAAATACATGGTTCAAACTACCAGAAAAAAGACTGTACACATGGACTTCTCTCAAATGTACCTCGAAACACATTATAAGGAACCGGATTGACTTCATACTCGTCAATGAAAGATATAGAAATACCATAAAATCCGTGAAGACCTACCCTGGTGCTGATGTAGGATCTGACCATAATCCTCTCGCAGCTGACCTTAACCTAAGCTTTGAAAAACTAAAATAAATATAAATCTACTTAAAGATCAAACAATAAAGAGAAAAACAAAAAGTGAGGAAAGACTAGGGATATTAGAAAAATTTAACACTGTAGATGAGGAATGTATTGCAGTGAAAGAGTCCCTTCTGAAGGCAAGTGAAACCAATTTAATGGATAGTCAACAAACATACGAACAAAGATGGATGACCCAAGAAGTTCTTGATTTGATGGAAATGAGAAGACAATACAAATAAAAAGACAAAAAGAAGTACAAACAAGTAGATCGCCAGATAAAACATAAACTAATCGAAGCTAAAGAGAGATACATGGCGGACAAATGTAGAGAAATGGAAGAGTTAGATAGAAGATATGATTCATTTGCACTTCGCAAGAAAATCGGGAAGAGTAACTCTGATCTAATTCTAGATACAGCTGATAAACTCAAGAGGTGGGAAGAATATGTAACAGATCTGTTCCAAGATCAACGCGGGACATAGAAGTAGGCGACACAACAAAAGGACCTCCAATTACAAAAGTGAAGTAGGATACGCTATTCGATGCACAAAAGATAGAAAAACTGCAGGTCCCGATGGCATCCCAGTCGAACTGCTCAAACTTATAAATGAAAAACGTATACAAATTCTAGTAGACTTGTTTAACACAGTGTTTAATACAGGGATTATACCAACAGAATGGTGAAAGTCAACATGTGTTATGCTGACAAAGAAGGAAAATGCAAAAGAATGCTCACACCATCGGCTAATAAGTTATAATCGTATATGCAACAATTACTTTGGCTTTCGCAATAGAATAAGTACAAAAGAAGCCTTGTTCGCTATAAATATTTTAATTTAGAAATGTTTAGATCTAAATATAGACATGTACTGCCCCAAAAAAGAGAATGGGCAGGGCTATAACCAGTTCTAAGATATTTACAGTTATATAAGCAACCCATTCTACAACATCGCCATTACTTTCATGCCAAGGCAGGCTCTCTGCAGGGCGCCTGCTTGAAAGTAATGGTGATGTTGTAGATCGGGTTGCCTACACAACTGGCACTTAGCTCTGTCTATTCTCTTTTTTGGAACGCTGGATACTCAACAAGGATATGATGAAGAGGTTGGAAGCCTTGGAGTTTCGGATTAAAGATATCTTGGCCCAACGTATTACAAACGAAGAGGTTATGCGAATAGTAAACAAACAAAAACAAATCTTGAACAGCATTAAGATCCGTAAATTAGAATATTGTGGACATGTCATGCGAGGAGAAAGGTACGAGATATTAAGACTAATAATACAGGGAGAAATTGAAGGTAAACGCTCAACAGGACGCGAAGAACTTCATTGCCGAAGAATTTAAGAGAGTGGCTTGGTTGTACTTTTCTACAGCTTTTTAGAGCTGCAGTATCCAAGACCAGAATAGCCTTAATGGCAGCCAACCTCTGTAGAAAGACGACACCTTAAGAAGAAAAATAATTAGTCACTGTGAGATTGATAGTTTATGCATACGTGGAAATCATCATCATCACTACCGCAAGAAACATGTGCCCATTTCTTGCAAGCGTTGCACTGAATTCAGTTTTCCTTTTTGGATTCTGAAAACGGTGCTAAACAAACAGACACAGTTCATCTTCTTGTTTCTGCCTGACTTTTTGTCTTTGCGTTTATTAGTTTGTTTTTTCCTTTTTTCCTATTTCTAGCTAGTTTTTTCATGATCGTGCCAGCTCTTTGCTTTTTGTCTTTTCTTTCGTGAGCCTCGTCTTCCAGTACAGATTTTATGGGCGAGTCGGTCGAGATAGCAGATTTACATTTCCTACGGTTGACTGTTTGTTTTCGCGAACCTGCTTTCGGAAAAGGTTTTAGTTGTGGTGTAATGCTATAGAACATCTACTATTTGCAGATGTTGAGGGTTGAGGTGTTCGTATTTTCCGACGACAAAAATCATCAGGAAAGAACTTCTCTGTTGTAAGGCCACATACCTGTAACCGCAAATCCCTTTTGAATGTTGACTGGCATAGCAGTAAGTGGTAGAGCTTCTTTTAATATTGTCGGAATATCACAAATGTTCATGGGAACGTCTGGGTGCGATTTGAGCCATCTATCACTACGAAGGTTAAAATATCTCTTAAGAGGGGCTGAAGCCTATGAGAGATAATGGGAATAAAAACCTAAAATTACCACTCCGTTATCTTTACAATAATTTAGCACTGGTATAGACATATGCAACTCATGATTGCAGGTTATATTAAGAATTTTAAATAGTTTGTTTCAAGATTTATAAAATTCACAGCGCCTGCAGGCACTTGATACTTTTGTATACTTAGTTCTAATAGACAATAGATGGTTTTTGCTTACTTTGCGCAAGCTAACGAATCTTAAGTTTCCACTTATTCTCCAGGTAAACATATGTTTGATACATAGTGTACAGAGACCCTACTTAAATAAACATTCTGTTTGAGACTTGGCTTTTAAAACTTCTTTAAGGCGCTACATCTCAATCCGTTGACAATATGGTGCTCAACGTATAGATGCAGATAGATGTTTAGTTTCAGCAAAACGGAGTCATATTCAATACCAATAAGACTCATGGTAATCATTTCAGACGTTTCTAATTGCTTTAGAAAAAAAATATTAGGCTTCTTCCAACTACATGAAAATCACCTTTTACAGGAAGAGAAACCTACGACATTTGATAGTTATAAAGTTTTATTCAGACTTCGTTACTGTTAGACTCTTAAATTACCTGTTTCAACCACAAATTCTAAGAATTAGAATTTAGGCTGTAGTTTTAGGTTAAATTTGTTGCCAATCATGCTTAGTGGCTGTAAGCTGGTAGGAACAAATTAGCATTTCACCATTAAGATCGAATTAAACTCAGAAATTTGGTTTTTTGTATAGAAAGTTAACGTAATAACTAGTCATTAATCTCAGTTTGCTTTGACTTTTACAAGAAGACGTGTCTATCCACCATCGGAGTCCAAAAACTCCAGAATTACAGACGATAAGCAGCTTCTTCTTTAAGTTATTTTCTTGATTAACTAAACTGAAAATAAATACGCAAGTAGAACCTGTGTGGAATTATTTAAAGAAATCAGATTTTGCTGTTTAAGCATAAAGTTAATTCAGGTCAAGGCAACAAGGTTTATTGCTAATTACTGAAAGTACCAAACACAATTACAAGGAAGGAATTAAAATACTAAGCACTAAGCGGTCGGTTTAAAGTAAATCAAGCACAGCGCTTGAAGCACTTTTGCAGGCACTTTACCAAAATGCTCTGTCCAACTCGGCTTGCAGTATAATAACAGATACTTGAGAAAAATTAATTTTTAGTTTTATTAATTTATGGTCCCACCTTTAAGTTTGGACAAGCAAGATCAAATCTTCAAATGCCTAGATGTTTGAACCTGTGCAAACCTGAATTTCTCAGACTCTTTGAATCGCCGTGTAACGAAAAAATACGATTTCCCTCTTCTCTACAACACATATATACACTACTGGTTTTGCCTTAATTAATTGATTGGGTTTGTTGAACAAGTTAAGTTATTTAAATCAACTCTAAATCTTTTAGGTCAAAAGATTTTTAATATTGCTTACTGTTAAGGTACGACGGCGCAATAATCTGAAGTTACTT
This sequence comes from Ignelater luminosus, assembly GCA_011009095.1. Classification (NCBI taxonomy): domain Eukaryota; kingdom Metazoa; phylum Arthropoda; class Insecta; order Coleoptera; family Elateridae; genus Ignelater; species Ignelater luminosus. The sequence continues at coordinate 49,659 of VTPC01007126.1, forward strand.
TAAAATGCACTAAATCCTAAGGTCGGCCTTGTTTATTAGCGCACATTACGCTGGAAAGGCAACTCAATGGATAAGCAGCAATGACATCCCTGTGGTGGCTAGAGCCATACGTAAAGTTACTACGACATCCCAAACGGCTAAAGATGAAACTTTAGTTGCTTATGATGAAACAAAACCAAATGAAAATATTTATGTGTTTGGTAAAACCAGTGTTTAAGTTTGTCCATTAACTTACGCGTTACTATTCAATGATACTAAAATCAAGTAGGCCTTTCATTAAAAAAAATTATTACGTATAGTGCATCTTTGTATTTTTTCGTATTTATTAGTCAAATTCCCTGTCACTCTGTGTTTACGGGTTTTCAACATTCCCGCTCCTTAAATAGGTATTTGATTGAGCAAAGAACGAAGATTTACGTTTTTAGCAAGTATCTAGGCAGAAAGCAGACAGAAGAAACAAAACTAGCAATAATTTGTTTTTAAATCTAACTAGCATGTCAAGGTCAAATCATGGTCGGAGCTTTGGCCTTCTTAGGTTTCTTCTTCAGCCATAGGCGAAGAAGTATCATTTTTAATATGAGGCATATAACCTTGCTGGATCGGTTTCCAGTTCCTCCACGACCCGGTGTAAAAGCTACTTGCTGAGTGCGCTCTACAGTTCTGCAGAGATGGATATTTCCAGGACCGGCCTGGCCCGGCCCGACTAGGGATAAGCTTGATCGCCCCGAATAGCCCGAAAGGATCGAGAGACCCGAGAGACCCAAAAAGCCCGACAGACCTAAACGGCTCGACAAACAATCTGACAAGCCCGAACGGTCATACAGGAACAAAAAGCTGAGGCCCGGTCTGACCTACACCCAAAATTTGGGCCTTTGAAAATAATGTTTGTCCGAGTCACTACAAAAGTAATGCCTGTTAGAGTAAAAATGAAGCCGGTGAGGCTCAGTACGAAAATAGTTCATTCTAAGTTTGTGCAGAATTTTTATAGATTTTATCCCGTCCATTCAGATTTCATAGAGTTTAAAGTAAAAACAAAATAGAACAGCAAGTAAATGAGAAGAAACATAGAAAAGTCTAGAGGAAAGATAGAAAATAAACTGCCTTTCACCCATCTTTAGTGTCGAATGATGGATGGTCTTTTGGAGCGCTTAACAGCGGACGGATTTCTCAGAAATACGCCAACAACAATCTAGTCTTAGTCACTGGTCGTTTTCTCAACGTCGTCTGGGACCAAATGCAAATGGACTGCAAGATCATAAAAAGATGATGTAATGACAATAGCCCTTTCGTCAATCCATCTAAGACTGAATTAATTTTCTTTACCAAGATAAAGAAAACAGAAGGTTTAAGGAAACCCATATTGTACGGTAAACCTATACCGCTTCCATAGGAGGTCAACTACTTAGAGGTAACTTCGGAAAAAAACTTAAACTAAAAGTCACATGTCGACAAGATAGTAACCAAGTCTGACAGCTACGCCAGGTAGTAGGTAGACTCTGAGGAATCAATTCGTAGATATCCTTATGGATCTACATGGAAATTATCAGACCTAGAGTACTATAAAGTTTAGTGATTTGGTGCCGTAGTGTAGAGCGCGCCACCATCGTTCAAAAGTTGCCAGACTATAACGCCTGGCCTGTCTGGGTATAACCGGTGCAATGAGGACGACACCTACGGCTGTATTTGAGCTTCTATTGAGATTGCCGTCCACATACAGGGTAACACAGACGGACGATCGGTTAAGACTGCATAGGAAGTACTCAGGATTTGCTGGTTTTTTATACAGATGGATCACATATGGATGATACGTAATCCTCGGGAGCAGACATTTACCTGAAAAACCCACACGTGCAGAAAAGCTTTGTTCTGGGAAAGCACACCACGGTTTGCCATACTGAAGTTTATGCCAGTGTATTGGTGTTATACGACGAAGCAAAAGAGATATATATATATAAATTTAGTTTGACAGCGACACAGATTACGTTCATTCAAAGCTCGACCCCGGCATCTTGGTGTAAGTGATGTCGGTCTGGGCAGCAGCATGAGCAGTACCGATAGTCAGCAGCCTGGATGGTGGTGTGGCTTCGTTCGTTGTGCGCGAGGCGACGGCGGTTGTTGGTAATGACGGATGCATAAGTGAACAGCGTTATTGCGGAAAACCAGATGGATGTGGGCCCGTGGGAAATACTGCTCCGGTATTTACATTCACCACTAAAGAAAACCACGGAAAAACCTTAGTCAGAGCAGGCGGTCCGGGAATGAAAACGCTAATTACGTCGCTCGGTAATTTCTCTGGCGATGGTCAACTGGGGGGGGGGGGGTAGTGGCCCTGGAATGGTGCTGGCTTCTTGTCTTCTAGGCTCGCGGAGATGCAATGCTCTGAAGAGTACGTCGAAGTCGAGACCGGTGCTCCTGGCTGGTGCGGTTGGCTCGCGCTTCTCGCCGGGTCTGGAGTTAGCGGCTTGGCTGCCAGTTCGTGGTGTTGGGCGATCCCGGTTTGTGTCTGTTGTGAGCCGCACTTCCGGGGACCGCGCGCTGTCCGCTGACGCGTTCACTACTTGGGGATACCGGGGGCACCCCTTGTAATTAGCCGAATGAGGGCCGCCACAGTTTACACATGTGGCTGGCATCTGGCGAGACTTTACGCAGTTCGCGATGTGATGAGTATCTGCGCACTTCACGCACAGGGGAGCCGCGTTGCAGCCTTGTTAGGAGTGTCCATATCGTTGACATCAGTGGCATTGACTCATCGTCGACTTCTTCTTGGGTTGTTCGACGGTGATCTTCAGTCCGATTACCTTTGTGATCCGGAAAATTTTCTGGGCCTTGGTGGTCCTGCCCAGAAGGACGAGTACTAAAGGCATGGGAATCGTCTCCAAGCCGCGGTGCATCCGGTGTGCTGAGATGACTTCTAGTATCCCTCTCAGGACGATCTTGATTGGCTTCTTCGCTTGCAGCTAGTGGGAGTGGAAGAACATGTTCTTCTTTTCCGTCGCGCAGTTTTTTGACCTTTGCGTCGACAAGATTCCGCCTTGTGAAGCTCCGCGAGATGTCCACCTAACTGTCCTTCGCGTGGAGAATTATGGGGGGCACCCTTGGGGGACGCTCTCGGTTGCTAAAGCGGAGAAGCGATTAGCCGTGAAGGCCGGTTGCGGTTCTTCCACCGATGATGAGCGACGTCCCTTCCTGGAATGGCGGTCGACTTCCCTGAAACCGTCGTCGTGGACCGGATCTGCGTTGATGCTATTGACAGAGTTTGATGAAGTGCGCGATCGCGCGTCGCATACCTGAGCTTGTTGTAAGGTCCTGGCGTAGGACCGGGTTGTCACGCCGTGGCTTCGCTGTGGCTCGGTGGTGGGGCGCAATTCCGTCCTAGACGTCTTTGGAGGGACCGGAGTTGGTGGAGCTGGGTTGTCTTCTCGAGATGCGGCTCTCCGTTCCCTCAGTCGGTTGGGTTTTTGCTGGGCCTCCGTGTGGATGGGGATGGGGGGAGAGCAGTTTTCTGGTCTTGCTGGACCGTAGAGCTGAGCTGTTATTGTCTTGGATCCGCCGACTTGAGTCGTGGGATAGTAGAACGGTGACTCTTCCCATTGTTCGAGGTCGAAAAGATCTTTAGGTTCGTGAACATCTGGCCGCGTTCGTCGGATTTTCTCCATCGCCGCTGAGTCCAAGTTCGTTAATTATCTTCTGTATGTGGTAGATGCGTTCCTCTTCGGTCAGCTGCCGGCTGTTTCTTTTTTCAGATTCTTCGCCCTGTTCTTTTATCAGATTTGCCCTGTCTTTTATCAAATAGAGAATCAAGGATAAATGCCACCAAAAGTGGCCGCCCTGTGTCTTTTATCAGTATAAGCTAGCCCTGGATGCGTCTGCTTTGTTCGGTAACTCGCACACATTCAGTTTCAACGAGCAGTTGCCTTCATAAGGATTAATTCCAAGTAGATCTTAAAATCTGAATACTATAACGGCAAACCTAGGAACGAAGCATTTCTCAAATAAAGTTTTAAAGGTTGTATAATGTCTTGTTATTTACTAAGCTGATCTTGGCGTAATGTAGCGTTGAGCAGATTTTAGTCAGGCTAACGATTAACTATTACGATTAAAGATTTAGTTGTTAATTGTCCCGAACGGTTTACGAATAATTTTTAATCGTAATCGTTAATCATTAGTCTGACTAGAATTTGACCAACTGCTACATCCAGCTAATGTGAATGCAGTTTATCGTAAAAACATTGAGATCCTGTTTTTGCATTTGTAACTTTTAGGTAGTGTCAGAGGAGGCAGGTTTATACTATTCTTATTCTGTAAGCAGTAATGAACTTTCCAAACTTCTTGTATTGACTCTGTTTATCGGTGTTACTATTCAAAGAACTTTTAATTACTTTCTTTTCATTTTCAGAATGTAGTCTTTAATGAATTAGAAAACTCTGTAATTTAGCTCCAACAAGAGAAATTATTCCAATAACTAAACGTTCAGAAAACACAGTTCATTAAAAAAATCTAAACACGTTTGTAATACACCTACAAACCTTCACGGTTTTTAGTTTTTTTAGGTCACCGTAGTGACAAAATCTTTTTTAATCTCCTTCACATAACTGTACTAGGTAAGCCTCGAAAAAATGTACCGCCTTATAATAACAAGAACAATGCATAGCACACAATTCCATTGAAGTTACCGCAATTCTTGACATTAAAGAATTAGCCTAGTGCATTTAAATAACTTCCACATTTATGTGCAATAACCTGCTAGTAAATAATGTTAATGCATCACAAAATAAGCAAAAAGAAAAATCCGAAACAAACTACGTAACCTGAATGCTAAGATAACGCTACCTTCTTTTCATCAATACAAAGAGACATACATAAGTAAATCAATGAAGCATGTGGCAATGCTTGATGAGACTGTCAGTTAGTAGCAATATAAAAGATGAGAATAAATATTAAAGTCAGTATTATGTAGTAAGGTGCAAACACTCGCAAACAAAAGAATAAAAATTGTTATTTGCTGTTAGCGCAAAAGTAAATACGCTACAACACCTGCGGCGAGTTTTCTTTCCATTCGGACACTCAACTCTTAAAGGTGTGATGAAACAATGTGTTAAGTCAATCAGTTGGGCGCGTTTATCTTTCACGTAGTATACAATAACAAAAAAGCAGCGGGAACGGAATTACCAACATTCTCAAAGCCGCTAAAGAATCGGCACTTGGACAGTAAATTTAATTGTGGGAAGTGTTTTGTCATAAAGAAACACAATGCTCCATCTATAACAGTTAAGATAATTTTTAATTTTGGTGAAAAATTTTTTGTTTTGGTTCTTGTTGGCGAACAATAACACGGCAACCCGGAGGCTGGTCGTCGTTTTGGATCCCACGCCAGAAGGGGCGTTCAGTATCGGTAATGATATGAGTCAGGGAGAAGTAAATTGGTGGGAAACTACATCTCGAACCTTGTAATAGCTGGGGATTCATTTCCAAGAGTTAAGAAGTCTCGAAACATGCTATAAGTACACATATGTGCCAAATTGCACCAATTTTCTACATAAAATGCTTTTTCGTGAAGCAATAAAGTTAACAGACCTTAAACCGAGGCACGATTTTTGGACGGGCCAATTTAAAAAATCAAAAACAGATAAATTACCGTTTATCCAGTTTAGGATATCAGACATATACATACATACATACCATCACAGTTACGGCAATTTTCATTTCTATATGCCACTTATAGTTAAATTATTAGCAAAAACTAAAATAACTTCTTGCAAAGCACAACTTGGATAGGCAATTAAACGTACGTTGTACTAATTAAATTCTGTTTCTAGACGTTAATGCCTTATAATATTGCCTGCAGTAAAAACGGTGGCTCGCTTTGGTATAGTAGGCATTTAGATTCTGTATGCACTGATTTGTTGAAAGAGACATTAACTTCTAGCTTTATGTTCTTCAATTTTGTGTTAATAAGTTAATGATATCTTTTAATAGAATTATCTATTATAAGTATGCGTATACTTTATAGCAATTGATTTTTATTTCATTGCGTAACTAGAAAGAATGCTGAAACATTACGAGTCATGAAGTTGTCACGCAGAATAGAAAAGTTGAAAGAGCAATTTATAGTCTTGTATACAACTTCTCTTAATTATATTGGTCATTGAATTTAAAATGCTTAAAAAACAAAATATTTGTGTGTTGCAATGTAAATTAGAAGGACGATCAAGTAAAAGAAACGAGACTATCTACACCCTTGTTTTCGTAATTATTAACAAATTTACCCTAGCCTTGCACAAACCACCAAACTGAGGAGGTTGGTGCTTTCTTAAACGTAATAATCACAATTAGTTAGTTTGCTTCGACATGTCATATTCGTTCTAACGAAACTGGCGCACACTTATTACTAATTTCTGAAAATGTTTGATTGTTTTTGTTAAATGTAACGATAATCTCTTTACATTCATAGTAATAATTAATAACTTGCTGTCTGTCTTTATCTAGAATATCTTTTCTTGTTTGATGCTCTGAAACGGGTTTTGTTTAACAAGCAATGCGTAACTGTTGTTCAAACTTTTTAAATGTAACTCATTCAGTCTAATAACTTTCAGAGGTAAGAGACTTAAATTGTGCTGGTTCTACAAATCTCGAATACCGAAACGACACGTAATTTTAAAAATGTAAGGTCTGAGTCATTCCACTTTTACGTTTTTCGCACAGAAGATTTCTTTATAGTCTCGAGCATCATGATATGATATCAATTTGGTAAATAACAAACTGTCAGTAGTGCACATAAAAATGCTATTTTCGGTAGGTATAAATATCAATAAAAGCTAGGTGGTCTAATTTTACTAAAGCTCCTTGCTTTATAGTAATCAGAATGTGATGCAGATCATACGTAACTTAAATAAATTTAATAAAAAAACCAATAAGGCATAGACTGTAAACATAGATAAGAGTAGTTTTAAAAAACTAAGGCAGCTAGAACTGAAAGACAAAATGAGCAAGCATAAAAGCTGCTGGTATTGGATTCTGTCACATTTTACCTTCGTCAACAAAAAAGTATCATCATTAGCGTAGTTTCTATTTTCTACGTTGTATCTTTCTGATTTTCGTTTTAGGAATGCAATCAGATGGATATCTACGTTTTTCTTTAACGTAAGACAGAAAAGATTTTTAAAACTTTATATTAGAAATGTTGGGGTTGCAGGTTTGCTGTGTAATATCCAGCTTTTAAGATCCATTCTCAGTGAAGGCATCTGCTCATTTCGCTAAGGCTTGTCGACGCCGACGATCGGGCTTCATCCTCCTTTAGCTAACTCAAGAACGTTATACACTGAAAACGATCGCAAGATACACTCCGATGGGCTACCTGCAGTATTTAACGTCAGGTTTCATCTTTCATATAAAGCTATGTTCGGAAATCGATCTCAAATAAGCTTCTCGACGAAGCTAATTATGTATTGAAGTAGACACAGTTGGGTTTTGCCTCATATCAAATTTTTTGAAAAGAAAATCTAGCGTTGTCCTATTATGAGCTTTTTTACAATCAACTTTTACTCGCAAACAGATCGCTTGCAATAATCCACGATCAGGCTTTGTCTGCCATTAACCTTGTCGAGAAAGCTAAGCATTGAAGCCAAGCATCCACGGTCGATATTGCTCTAAATCAACTTCTCTAAGAGATGATCAAAAAGCGACTTTCATTAACTTTCTTGAAGGAGCTATGCACTGAAATAATCCAACTTTGCCTTGAAGCAAGCCGCTAGCCGAGCTCCAGTGAACATCTACGGCTGGGTTTTGCTCTGCGTTAACCTTCTCAGAGAGAAGATCGACAGTCTATTATTCCACGGAAATAATCAAACTTTGCCTCCGGTGACTTACAATCAATTTTTGTCTTCCATTAACCTTCTCGAAAAAAACTACGCTTAAATGGATTTATCTTTTACTAACCTTCTCAAAAAAAGCATTGACAATCGTCTTGCATTAATCTTTTCGGAGGAGTATGCGCAAGAATAATCACTTTTTACTACCAAACACTCCACTTGCAATGATCCACGATCAGGTTTTGTCTTCCATGAACCTTCTCGAGAAAGATATGCATTGAAATCGATCGAGCATTCACGGTCAGTGTTTCCCCAATTCACCTTCCTCAAAAAAAAGTAAAGAGGTGTCTTTCATTATTTTTTTCGAGAAAACTATACACGGAAATGATCAGAGCAATCGAGCTTTGTTCAGCATTAATCTTCTCCAGAAATGGATTAGGCATCTACCATTAAGGTTTGCCCTTTGTCAACATTTTTAAAGAAAAGGTAGACAATCGTTCTTTATTAAAAAATCTTTGCACGGAAATAGTCAGGTTTTACACGTAACCAGGTCTTCCACTAGTCTTCTTGAGAAAGTTATACATTGAAATAGATTGGGCATCCACGGCATCTTACTAGCCTTCTTGAAGAGAAGTTCCAGCGTTATTTTCTTCTGATTTTCTCAAAGAAGCTATTCACGGAAATGATCAAGCTTTGCTCTCAAACAGATGACTTGGACTTTGTATCCCACTAATCTTTTTGAAAAAGTCATGCATTAAAATAGATTGAGCATTCACGGTCGGGCTTTTCATCAACCTTCTAGACCTTCTCGAGAAACTTACCCACGGAAATGACCAAGTCTTACCTTCTCAAACAAGTCATGCAAAAACGAATTGGGTGTTAACTTAACCTTGTGCTAGCCTCTTACGGTCTTTGTCATTTATTAACCTTCACAGAAAATTATGCACGAAAACGACGAATCGTGGCTTTTAAACAAGCGACCCGTGCCCATGGTGATCTATAGTCAGGATCTTTCCTCTGTGTGTGTGGAAACAGACCGATTATCTCATTTAATAAACTATTTACAATGACTCTTGATCAACTCTTTCTAGAAAGCTATGCACGAAACTGATTTTGCCTTCCATTAATCTCCTTAGTTCACTCTCTCAAAGAGGCTTCTGATCTAAGACGGTCGGACTTTGCGCTCCATCAACGTTCTGGAATAGAGCAAGCGTTTTCAGAGAAACTAAGCACAGAGATGATCAGGTTTTGCCCTCAAACAGTCCAATAGGGCTTTGTCTTTCACTAACCTTTAGTAATGTCAGCCTTGACTCTCACTCTATGTGTTTGGCGTTGAAATCGCCACCTACTATAAATCAATGCCCTCACTGTTCTAACTATCCAATAGAAATAAAACGAGTGGTAGCAGAAAAACGTAGGTCCAGAAGGCGGTGGCATCAGTCTTGAGATCCTCAGAACATTCAAGAACTAAAGAAAGATTCAATTAACGTGTATCTGATCAACCAGACTCCAGATGAAAACACAGACTATTCGCTCTGGCAAGCTACTAGGAGGAGGAAAAGATCAATAACTTCAATTTAAGAAGACAAAAGCCCCTTGGCTAGAAACAAAAAAGAAGAATCTGACTTATTTGCCAGGCTGCTAACAGAAACGTTTCGATTAATTACTAGCAATACTTAGTGTATTCTAGAAGATCAAAAGATCTTCAAATTCACATTGGTGAATAAATTCCACTGGTAACGCCAAAAGAGGTAGCCAGAGAGATTAAAAACAATATTAATCCAAATAAAAGTCCAGACTTTGATCTGATAACAGGCCAAGTCTCAAAACAGTTACCCCAAAAAGGCACAGTCATGTTTACTTATTTGTTTAATGCAGCTGTCTGGAAAGTAGTTGCCGAAGCCAGGGAAATCTCCAAACGATCTCAAATCATATCGGCCGACTTAACTGCACCCAGTGATTTCAAAACCGCCCGAGAAGCTATTATTAAAGAGGTTAAGCCTAGTTATCGACAAAAATTGTCTGATTCTAAATTACCCGACAGAAACGCTCGACAATAGATCAGGTCCTTCGAATCACAGATATTATTGAAGAAAAATTGATTTGTTCTTTTGTATTCCTGGATGTAGAGCAAGCCTTCGATAGGGTGTGGCATGAAGGCCTAGTGCATAAATTACGCAAGATCTTACCTACTTAATATGCGAACATATTTAATTCATAATTAGACGACAGATTGTTTAGGGTTAAACAAGAAGACGAATACTCGGATCTTTATGTGTTAGAGGTGCGGCCTGCTTGCACACCGCCGCTGCGCTGGGAGTGTAAGGGGAAGAGTCGCCTGTTCTGCTCAGATTTTGCCCCTGCAAGCCGTAACTCAACCAGGATAGCTAGCCCCCACGCCTTCGGGTGGTCGCACTGCACTTCCTCGGGTCACTCGAACTTGCACTGTTTTACTTCACGGTGCGTCTGGCGTTTGCGTAATTTCAAACAGTAAAATGGTGGACTTATTAGAAGATTTGATTGTTGAAGAGTTAGCAGAAGCAGAATCTATTAGGTCAAACACCAGCAGTTCTGATGAAGATAGTGAAGGGTTGTTGAATTTTGCAATGGAAAAGGAAGAGAGGCCTAAAGTCGAAAATTTTGTAAATATTGTAATCAACGAATATTCGGATGCAGAGGTATTTAATAATGTAATGTTTTAATAAAACGTTTATTTATTTTTAATATTTATTTTTACTAAATTTATATCACATTTATTTCTGTTCGTTACTACGACATCTACTAGACGTCGACCCGAGCTTATTCACTGCGTAACCGCTCTCTCCATTTCCGTTTGCCTTTATACATCTTTTCCTTGTTTCTCTCGACGAACCTAGAAATTTCGCGCCTCTTCTCGCATATTCGACGGTCGTAACGCCTAGGAAGTTCGAGCTTCTCTAGTACATTCGATGCACTTATTGGTGGCGCGTTACAACATTAAATAATTATTTTTCTTTCAGTTCAAACAAAATTACCGTATACGTGTATGTGAACCGCCACGATATTCATTCGTTGCTGTTTTTACATATTGTAACAGCATTACTAAATACTTCTCATCATTTCAGGCTGCGCACTGTCACCATTGGCGAAAATTAACCGCAGTTCATTTTCAAATTCTATATTTTGTCTGACTTCTCCTGTTTTGCCATTATTTTCAATGGTAGTCTTTTTTCTTTTTAAGATTGTTTTATATCTATTTTCACATTGGGTTGCACTTCGAATCGAACCAGTTTCATCTTCAAGTAACTGGCTTATATGCTCTCCACAGGCGTTTTTTATTTTTAAATTTTTTTTAAGGGCCTACTTCATTTAGGAAAGCAGCATATTTGTCTAGAATAAACCTAGTCTCTGTTTCCCCTCATCTCCAATTTCTATAGAAGAAAGTTAAAAAAAATAAGTTTGTTAAATATACCAAGAAAGTGTATCTTTTACCTTCATATACTTATCTTGAAAGGTTTTGGAGATAATCGCTATGCTTTTGTTTAATACTAAAATCCTTGACAAAAGAATAGCGATTATCTCCAAAACCTTTCAAGCTAAGTATAGCAATCCTTATATCATTGAATTCGCCTTTAAAATCCCTATCGAGATATGAGGTCATCTACAGGGTGATCCATTTAAAGAAATTCAAGATGGAGGCTGTACGAAAAAACAATTGAAGATTCGTTTTTAATTACCTTCGCAAAACATGGCAAAAAATACCTACTTTAAGCTCTCCAGATTTCATTTGTCTATCTCTTACCGTTTCTGCGGAGGTAGCGTGTTTCCATACTTTTTAGCGACCCTGTATAACGATATCGTTGAATAACCACAGCAACCTTTTGCAAAAGCCTTATTTTGTAACTATGTCGTTAAGGGTTTATTGGTTGAACGACAATAGCTAATGATTTTACTTCGGCTAGTAGCAACACTAATAGATTTTTTTTATTGAGTATATTTTAGCAATCAGAATGACAATGCATCCTATGAGCTAGTGTGTTCTCGTGATTGACGGGATGAGGGTCCTTCCAGTGAGGGAGCCTCTTAGTCCGACCTCATGTCAGCTGGCCATAACCGTTTTAATCTTCTAGTAGGTGGCATCTGGAGTAGCTGTGGTAAGAGTAGATTGGGGTGGGTTTCTAGTTTGCTGTAGTGTTTGGTACTTTAAGCATTAATTACTTCGGTGACAAATGGAACCTTCAAGTCCTGGTGAAGCGTTGGTTAGACACGTACCATGGTGCATTAGTAAGCATGCGTAATATTTTGGATTGGCACCTTTGGATAATGGAAATGCTTGATTTACTTGCACACCCCCATAGTTTAATCCCATACGTCCATATAGGTTTAAGTATGGTAGTATAGAGTAAGAGCTTGTTTTCTAGACATAAATTGGATATCTTGCCTATTAGCCAATACAGTTGTTTCACTTTCAGATCTATCTGTTTCCTCTTTTTCCATGTAAGTCTGGAGTCCAGATGGAAACTAAGATACTTTGTGGACTGGCCTATTGGAGTTACTTGATTGCTGATGTATAGTGGTGGACAGCGATCTTTTCTTAATGTGAAATCGACTTGTTTAGATTTGGTCGTATTAATTCTAACTTTCCAGTTTTTTAGCCATTGTTGTAGCTGTAGTAAATGATGCTGTAGAATATTAGATGCTCTTGCTGGATCGGCGCGTGTCGCTAAGAGAACGGTGTCATCGGCAAAAGTCCCTACTGTGGCATTTCGAGCAGTTGGCATATCGGCTGTATATAACACGTACAGGATTGGTCCCAGCAAGCTTCTTTGGGGAACTCCAGACTGGATAAGGTAATTCTTGGATGTTTCATCATTCACCTTGGTTCTAAACTGCCTGCTGTTTAGGTAGGATTTGAGGAGTCTATAATACTTTAATGGGAGGATCTTTGCAATTTTGTAAAGTAATCCAGTGTGCCAGACTTTATCAAATGCTTGGCTGACGTCTAAGAATACAGCTGTGCAGTATTTCTTTTGTTTAAATGCGGGGTATGTTTCATGCGTTATACGATGAACTTGCTGGACAGTTAAATGGCCTTGTCTAAATCCAAATTGATGCTCTGGAATCCATTCCTCTGCGGCTAGGCCAGTGTTTATCCTGTGCAATAGTAATCTTTCTAGAAGTTTGGGTACAATTGGTAGAAGACTGCTTGGTCTACACGACGAGACTTCATTTGAATATTTTCTGGTTTCGGAATTAATATTATCCAGCAGTTTTTAGTTGTTTGGGCCAGTAGCTGAGCCGTAGGAGTGCATTGAATAAAAATAATAGGAAAGTCATACCTTTCTTAGGGAGTTCTCTTAACATTTTCGGGGTTACTTTATCTATACCTGGGGCTTTTCTTGTGTTTAAAAGATCAATTTCTCGTTGCAATTCTGTAGCAGTAAATGATTTAATTGGTGGTAGATTAAAAGGTATATTAGAGAGGTGTCTAGCTATTTGGTGTAAATGTAACAGCTAGGTCGTCAGCAAATAACTTCGCTTTGTCCTTGTCACTCCTCGCCCACTCAGCAGCAGGAAGAAAAGAGTTGCGTACAGGGAGGTTCTGTAGTTTTGGCTTTTTCCTAGATTTAATTGATTTCCATATAGTGTTAGCGAATCTGTTAAGATTCTTTACGTATTCGTTGGACGATTTTTCTCGTAGGTCACGAATTCTCGCTTTTAACTGATTTCTTATTCGGTTATATATTCGCTTGTGTTCGCCGCCATCTACCTCTGGTTTTCCGTTTTTCTGCTATAATTTTTTTAAGATCCACAGATTTGAACTAAACATTGTACAGTTTGAACTAATAACCACAGCTAATAACCTCAAATTTGTTACTAATTACTTGCAAGGTTATTGTTAAAAAAGATGTCCAAGTAAGCAAAAACAGTTATTGTAAATAAAGGAAATTTTTAAAGAAAATTTCTTTTTTGGATCAATTGAAACACCAACGAGGAATTGTCTTATTTTATTTCTGTTTCTTTTATATAATGTTTTGATAATATCGATCATTCTCGCATCCACTCCTCTTCTTTCCAGACTGATTCACACATCTTTTCTTATTATCCTGTCAAAAGCCTTTTGTGAATCTATAAAACAGACGTGTAATTCTTTTCCTTTTCTAAGTAATTTTTCTCCGAGTTGTCTTAATATGAATATTAAGGTGTGGGTGCTTCTGCCTTTCTTAAAACCACACTGTGTATTTTCTATCACTGGCTCTACTTGTTCTCTTATTCTTTTTTCTATAATTCTTATAAATACTTTTGCAGGATGAGCCTAGAAGGTACGCGCCTTCTCTCGCACATTCGACGGTAGGACTGTTCCAGACTCCTCCGGTATGTTCGAATGGAACGGAGTCCGTTCGAGACTTCTCTAGTAGATTCGAGGGATGGCACGTTACAGTATATTTAAGAATTTTTCTTTCCCGTTGTTGTCCATATATTTTAACATTTTTGTGGTGATGTCATCTGGTCCCGGCGCTTTGCCCAATTTAAGCTTGTTGATTGCTTCAGTCATTTCTTCTTCTGATATTAACGTTGTATTATTATTCTGGTAACGGTTATGAATTTCTTCTTCTTGGACCAGTTCTACTTGGATTGTTTTAGTTAGATCTTCAAAATATTCTTTCAGTATGTTTCCTTTTTTATCGTTGATGTTTTTTAATTTGACTCGTTTCTTCTCTTTTAATTGTTTTAGGGTGTTATAAAATAATTTTTATTTTCTCTATAGCTTTCTTTCATTTTATAGCCGAATTCTTCCCAAGATAATCTTTGTCGTTTCTTGTTTGTAGATACTTTTTCATTTATTTTTCTTATCTTTAACTAGTTGTTGGATTTCATTTGTCCACCATCTACTTCTCTTTATAGTGTTGTTTGAGATTCTTGTTATTCCACAAGTTTGTCTTGCTGCCGTTATTATGCTTTCTTTAAAAGTATTCCATTTTTCTTCTATTGTGCAATCTTCAGTGTTTCTGTGTTCTAATTGTTCTCTTAGTATTTGATTGTATTCTAATTTTGTTTCTTTTGTTTTTAGTTTGTAGCTCTTTATTTTTTCTTTGACGATTTTTCTTTTTTTCTGTATTTGTTTCGTTCTTCAGATAGATTTCCATCCGTACCATGAAATGGACGCTTTCTATTTCCGCTTGTCTAATCACTTTTACGTCTTTTATCTTTTTCCAGTTCTCGGAATTTATTATAAAGTAATCGATGTAAGATCTTTCTCGTCTACTTTGCACCTCTCTCGTATACTTATGAATGCCTTTGTGTTTAAATTTAGTGTTTCTTATGATTAAGTCATTACTGACGCACAGTTCTTTATATTTTCTCCATTTACTTCTAAGTATCTTTCAATTCGTTTATTTTCTCTACCCACCCTGCCATTTAAATCTCCCATCACTATAATATTTCTCTGTCTCACATCTATCTCTTGCAATTTAAAAAAAATCATCTTCCTCCTCTTTCCTTGCGTTATCGTTTGGGGCGTAGACTATTACTATGCTCCATAATTTTTTGCTTTCTAGATTTATATCTATTATTAGCATTCTTTCGTTTGCATATTTTTCATTTTGAATATGTTTTATTGTATTTGGCTTTACCACTAATCCTCCGCCTTCCGATCCTCGTTCATTCAACTCCTGACCAATATAACATATATCTATCTTTCAACATTTCATAGCCTTTTTTTTCTTTTTAATTTCTTTAATTCCTAGATGGTCTAAATTTTGCAGTTTCATCTCTTCTACTAGTTCGTCTTCCTTTCCGTTGATACTTCTTATGTTCCACGTTCCAATATTTACTACCTCCCTTTTATCTTTTTCTTTTATTTTATTCAATTTTTTCTTCTGTTTTTAAGTTTTGCTCGTTTCCGTTAATCCTGTCGTTATTTCTTGCTTGGGTCGTTGTCTTTACTTCGTTCCTTCCTACATTATTTTTATTTATTTTGGGGGTTGACTGACTTTCTTCAACTTTCCGCTCTCTGCATCCCATTTGTAAATCTTGTCGTTATTGTAAGTTTCATGTACCCTACTTTGGTTTTATTTCCATTTCTTTTCTCTTCTCTTTTATTTTAAATCTAATACTAACTTATTATTTTCAACACCGTGATTTTTGTGAAACCACTCTTGCAAACCATGAAAGTAAACTTCTTTATCAAATATGGTTTTCGAAATGTTGATTCTAGTTAAGCTAACACCAAATGCTTTGCAGTATAATTAAATTTAATCGAATTAATAAATCTTACCTGAGATACCTAATTCGGCAATTAATGATAATAATTTTCTGATTTTCATGGCCGTTCTTAATTTTCTTTAAACGCTTTTTCATGTATAGTTCTTGGAGAACACATCTTTTTTTCTGTAGCTAAGAAAATTTATGACTTTTGTACACAATACAACTTATCTAATTGAATCGTTCAGTGAAGAATAGAATAGATTTGATCTAAAAAATGCGAAGTCGTTATATAAAAGTTTATTTGAAATTCTACAACGCCCTTCCTGACTCACCTACCCACAATATTTTTGTTTAAATTTTATTATAACGTATTTCTCCACACGATACAATAATAATAATTCCATTGTAACACCACCTGCGTCGTTTATGCAATCTTAAAATATGAATGCTAAAATCTGACGTTTACCTGTTTCGCTGCTTCTAAATTATTCAAATTGAGATAATTTTTTTTCTTTAATGGCACTTTTACAAAAAAAAAAAGAATACGTGGGTTTAGCGTTTTTTTTTCAAGAAGACAACCTCAGCAATATTTCAAACTTTTATCAATCAACCAAAAACAGAGTGACATTGACATAAATATTCTCCGAATAAAAGGTTCTTCTTCGTTGCTGTCGTAAAGGAAATAAAAAAGTAAGTTACGACAAATTACATCGTCTCATGAAAGTTATATAAGCAATGATTTGCCTTTTATGTCGATAGGTACGCCTTAAAATCCGTGTTTTATTTATGTTTTAAATTTACATTCGACACCTTTACCATCGGTTTTTTCTTCAGAAAATTTCTGTGTTAAATTTTGACCACATACCTTAATATAAAACGTGATTGTGATTCATTAATGTTGTTTATAAGTCGAAATAGTATTTAAAAGATTAATTAACAAGTGGAAATTAAAGTCCATTTAGGAATGAAATCAATTTGTTATAGAGAAAGGATTTTAATTAATTACTTCTGTATTAATAAATGGAGTTGATATTGTTACAAAAAAGAAAAAGGCGAAGAATGTACCATAAATAATAAATGCGTTTCTAATTCATATATCAAAAATTAATAAGAAAAAGACTCAAACTGATATTTTGAAGCTAAAAGTACTTCACGCTGTTCGGTATGTTAGTCGGCATTTATTTGAATGAACTTAAAAATAATTATAAGAACAACTTTCTGTGTATAGTTATAGCGTTTATATCATTTTAATGCACAAAGAATTCAATAAAGCGTAATAATTTGTTAAATTATTTAATGGATTGCATTCCTTCAAAGTGCACTGCTGCTTACACCACACCGGTGGGGAAAAACCTGCCTTCTGCTTATAACATAATTATTTAAATTAGCTAAGTGCTTTGGGCCATTCTTATCGTTTTCATAATTACTAATGGATCCTGTTAAAATTTTCTGAATATATCAGATATCAGAAGAGTATCATAATTCTTTTATTAAACACTTTGTTTTTGTAAGTTATGGCTATACTCTTGGCAGGCCCGTAGCTAAGGGTTGTAGCGCCTGCGTGATGAAACACATTTTGGCGCCCCCGACCCCCCACCCCACCCAATGTATTCGCTTCTTTTTGCAAGATATTTGATCGGGGATATTTGCGAAACTTTAGTGTACAAGGTGTAGAATTGCTTCAAGCATCATAAGGTGTTTGCAAAAATTACTGTTTTAATTTTTCCCCGGTTCCGGAAAAATGAGAATAACACAAATAACATGTACATTGCTCGAATAAAAGAAAATGGAGAGGGCTATAACCAATTTTAAGGTATTTACAGTTGTGTAGGCAACCCATTCTACAACATCTCTATTACTTTCGCCAAGGTAGGCTCTCTGCAGGGCGCCTATCGCAATTAGTTCCGAATCATTGAATCTTTACCTAAGCGGTCCTGGGGATTATAATATTTTCGGTTTTTAAATAAATTTTAGATGTGAAAGCTAAACATTTGTGTGCATTCTTTTCAAGGAAGGAATACAGTTAAGACAAGTTAATAATAAATTATTAAATTGATCCAAAAGGTTGTGTGTATTAGAAAATTTTTTAATTAACACTAATTGTTAGATTGTATTGTCAATTAGCTTCCAGAAAGTTTTAGTGAAGGAGGCATTAATTTTAAGCATTAACTTAAAGCCCTAAATGAAGCGTATTATAAACCCCATAGAGGAATATTCTGCTTAATTCTGAGAGAGCGTTTTCCTTCTGCCAGCAATTCGTGATTTATTTTCAGCACTTTTTGTCAAAGTATATTAAGATTTACTAATAACTTGCAGGAGCTGAGCTTAAATTTAATAACATCTTAAGCTTAGTAATTTTATTTATTTAAATAAGTTACAAATGTAAAGAAATAAAACTTATTAACGAAATACCTATCCGTTTCTCTTCTTGGGTCATTTGCTGTTAAACAATACCACAACATTCCCATTTAATTGCCGAAAAGTGTGTTATTCATTCCTTGAAAAGGATGCATACACATATTTAGCTCTCATGTCTAAAATCTATTTAAAAACTGAAAATGAAGCGGAACTAATTGCGACAGGCGCTTTGCAGAGAACCTGTCTTGGCTTGAATTGCTTGGAAGTAATGGTGATGTTGTAGAATGGGTTGCCTACGCAACTGGCACTTAGCTCTGTCCATTCTCTTTTTTGGGGCGCTGTACACTTGTACAGGTGCACTAAGTTTTCTTTTGCCTACAAAAACCCAATGTATCCTTTCGTTCTAAAATAATTAGCAAAGCAATAATTGGGCATTTCAGTTACGTTAAATGTTCACTGTTAAATTCGTATGATTGATGAACCAATTCTACACCTGTATAATGTAAATATTTCCGTTGTTTTACTACCTTCTTTGAAAAAGTAAAAAAACGCTTTAAATTTAAAAATTAAAGAATAAATAATTAGGCATTCCAATAAATAACACAGAATTTACGTGAAAGTTATTTACTAGTAAAATCTTTTACAAAGGTACCCGCCTCACTTTTGCATTAGCAAACTGATCGACTATCTCTTCCACATTTAAATTCTAAGAAAGATTACTTCCAATAGGTAAAAGTGCAAGGCTCGACAATCGGTCTTGATGCATTGTACAAAAACACAATTACAACTAACTATCACCAAAGTGAACCAAAGGCTACCTAAAGGGGAATATTTTATTTTGAAGTTTGCAATTTCTTTTCAATTTGGTAGAATGATACATTTGTTGTCCAGATGTTTTCGGAAAATTCTTAAAGCTCTAAGTCGAGTTTAAGCCGAAAGTGAAAGACTCAATATAAACATCTCCGGAGTTATTTATGATGTCCTATATAGCCCGCTCTTTAGTTGGGTTTAATTGTAGGAATGAGTACCGTTGCAAAGAATCTTGTAAAATATTTCTCTACTACCTTGTGTACCATTATAATTTTTTTAATCGGGTATAGCCTGGAAAAATTATGAATGCAATTTCATTAAATTTGCGCTCTTTATAAGTGGCGCCCGCGTGTTAGACACGCACTGCCCACCCGCCAGCTACGGCCCTGAGTCTCGGAAGCTTTTCTGTACGATAGAAGTCACCTTGATTGTTCAAATTCAATTAAATTTAGAAATTCGTATGAGTTGGAAAATGGCGCGACCTACAGTAAGTTTACGTGATAGTAGCACTTTTAAGGTCCTGAGATGCTTATAGAAGCTTTGAATTGTTTCAGCCTTTTGGGTTTTATTTAAAGAATTGTTAGTCTTTCTAAGGTCACATGAAGATCATTTTAGTTGATAAGTTGAGGTAAATCAGATCTTGAGGTAAATCAGATCTAAAAATTTCGCCCAGTGGAGGATTCTATCGTGCAACTCTTCGCCTGATTACAGGTCTATGAAGTGCTCTGCGAAGTTGTAATTGCTGATTGTTAAATATGCCCCAGAGGATGCTTAAAAAAAGAAAGATAAGACTTTCCAAGCCAGTTAATCTTTTCTTCCAGCAGACCAACTGTGTACACCGTAGCTTTTCTAATTCAGAACGGCTAGACAGAGGAAGATTTAAGAAACAAAATCACCTGAGTTTTATTGAAATTAGTTTTAAACCCCTTTAAAGTTAAGCCTATATTAACTCGAGTATACCATAGAATAGAGTCTTGGATTAGTCAACGAGCGAGCGTTGTGGTACCCATATAAGTAATAAACACCGAAACAAATTAAGTTGAAAGTTATGAATTGAGATATTGGAAACCTAATCTGCGAAAAAGAGGAAAGATAAGAAATAAACTACTTCAAGAAAGTAAAAGAGATTACGATATAAGGCATGTCTTCATTTACATTTTTTCTTATCATAGTTTGATTTGCTTATAGGTTATTATTTCTTAAAATCCAAGATAAGATCTCAATTTTCTTTGTCCACACTTAAAAAACTCCTTGAAGTATGTTTAAATTCTTGACCAAGGCCGTTTCTAGAGTATTATTATTATTATTAGTATTATTATGTTTAGAAATCTTCATTATAATAAAATTAGAAAATTCATTAGCTTGTTAGTGTCAACATTAAACATTTAGCATGTACCGAGTAATTTTTTTTCCTTGCTTATATGTTAGTTGGGTTGCCTACATGTGTGTTCTGATTAGAAAATCCAACCCTTTAAAGACCTCCCATATCTTTTGAAAAATGTTTATTGATTAGTTACCCCTTTTTCTTTTTGGGAGAAAGGTATCCGTTTTGTGTTCTGTTCAATTTCTGCATTGGTTATATAAGGCCATGGGTGTGATTATTAGAAATTGAAGTCTTTGTTCATCTTTGGCCTGAATTAGTGCAATTCAGAAAATTAGCATCCGGTTGTTCGTGAATAAGTTTAAAATTGTAAGCAATTTTATTATCTTCTGCACCACACTTCGTTGAGGGATTTGTGAAAAAATCATCATTTATCTCGTGGCCGCATGCTAACTCAGACCACAATTCGTCAATTCACAATTTACCAATTTACTTTTCTTACTTCATCTGTCTTGCATATATTTCTGGGAGATTACGATTTGTATGTTGGGTTCCGATTTGTGGCGACTCGGTATTCGAACACCGCGCGAACTTGCCTGATTATTTTAGGACCACTTGTCCGCTGAATACGAAAACGCCTCGGATGCAACCCATCATGCATAAGGGAGTACACCATCCGGCCAGGGCAGATATAAGCAGCAGTTAAATTAAATTAATTTCGTATATGTACTATATAACTTTATATAATTCTATTTAGAAAATATTGTGATTATGTATCCTTATACCGTCTACGCCAGCATTGACAGTATCGGCCTTGTCAAGTTGGCCGCTATCGCCAAT
Source organism: Ignelater luminosus (assembly GCA_011009095.1). NCBI lineage: Eukaryota > Metazoa > Arthropoda > Insecta > Coleoptera > Elateridae > Ignelater > Ignelater luminosus. The sequence goes on from VTPC01007126.1 coordinate 70,983, forward strand.
TCGTTAAGATAAGGGTGTCCGCTCCACGATGCATCGTTGCTGCTGGGAGTCAGCCGTCAGCAATCAACCCCCTGTGGCTCCACCATCCCAACCTATTGCAATGCTGGAAGCCTTGGAACGACAAGTGGCAACGCTAACAAAGATGGTGCAGCAATTGCGCTTTAAGCAGCGTTCAGAGAGTACCACCACAACCACGCTCCAAGTCGAGAAGTCGTTCCAAAGACAGCAGTTCCTGCTACTATCATTGTCAGTTTGATCAGGAAGCCTTCAAATGCCACCAGCCATGCAGTTTCAATGACCAATGATCAAAGTGATTGCTGGCGGCAGCCTTCAATCAACCCGCTTGATTCTAACAGACAAGCGCACCGGACTACGATTCCTTGTCGACACCGGCTCTGACGTATCCGTCATATCATCAACCCTATTCCGTCAAAACCGCACTCCGTCCGAATTCAAGCTGTGCGCCGTCAACGGTTCCGAAATAGTCACATATGGAACCATAGTGCTTTCAGTGAACTTCGGGTTACGCTGCAAGTTAAAAGAACGTTTTTGTATTATCGGCGTCGCAGACTTTTTAATCAATCACGGATCCCTAGTGGACCTAAAATGCAATCGTTAACTCGATAAGCTCACAGTGATGACAGTGGTTTCTTATCGGCAGTGGCAGCGCACACCCTGAAGCTGCCCTACCGCGCTCTCAGAGAAACACTCAGTAGTGTTTTATAATCATATAGTTACTACAGCACCGCAGATCGCAGAGCAATCCCGTCGTCTGTTTCCGGAGAAATTGCGGACAGCCAAGGCCGAATTCGCTTACATAGTGAAACAAGGCATACATCACCCTTCAAACAGCCCGTGGGCCAGTCCCCATCACATGGTACCGAGAACGAAACCCCGTTAGTGACTCCCCTTGTGACGATTATTGCCGTCTGAACACCGTCACCGCACTAGATCGTTATCCAATGCGTATATATAAGACTTTGCTGCCCAGCTTGGAGAATGCTCAGTTTTCTCAAAGATAAATTCAGATTAGAAACTGCTATCGCGACACTTTTCAGATTATTCAAATTTTCAGTGACGACTTTCGGCCTTTTGCAATAAACCTGACTAAGTGCGTTTTCAAAGCCAATGAAATTGAATATCTGGAGAGTGCAGCCATCAGCAACACTCCACGACCGAGTACCGTAAAAGAATTACGCCGATTTCCAGGAATGCTGAATTTCTACAGAATATTCATATCGGGAGCAGTCCATCTGCAAGCGCTTTTAAACAGAAACCTGGCCGACAGCATCCGCAACGAATGGAGACCGACGGCGCGTTTGATACCTGCAAATAAAGCCTCGCTAACGTAACTCTAGTGGCTCATCCTGTCCACGACTCGCATCTGCGTCTAACTACCGACGCCTCACCATCGGTGCTGCCCTGGAGCAGTACACCCAAAACCCCGTGGCATCTGCTAGGTTTTTACTATGCGCCTACGAGCCTACAGAGCCATGTCAATGAAATATTTTCGCTTTGTGCTGGAGGCGCGATGAGTAACCTTCCGCACGCACCACAAGCCCCTCATCTTTGCTTTCAGACAACGGGCGATAAAAGATCTTTCCGACAGCTACGGCAACTTGACTTCATAGGTCAATTTTCTATCGCTGTTCAGCACGTCTCTGGTAGTGACAACACCATGGTCGACGCCTTGCTATTACTAACGCCCCCGACGCTGGCGAGTTTGCCCGCGCCCTGATCGGCAGCACTTGTTCGCCTTTTCAGAGTCCTCTAGTCTGTAACTGCGACAACTGGTACCCACCGACACCACGACGCTCATATATATACTGCGACGTCTCCACTGCAAAAATTCGCCCGTACGTACCTGGAGCATTAAGTAAGCAGCAGCCTGGAACTCAGGCAACGCTCAAAGCCATCCGCGACTGATATGTGTGGCCGTCCATGAGAAAAGATATCGCGCAGTGGTCACGTGCCAGCGATCCAAGATGTCACTGCCGCCTTCTACGCAACTGGGTAGCTCGCTTTGGTTCGCCGCAGACCGTCACGACGTATCAAGGTCGTCAGTTCGAATCTGCCTTGATGCGCAAATTGACCAACTTCACTTGGACGACGCGAGCCCACAGCACAGCATACCGTTACAAACCAATGCCTACCATACTACTAGGCCTCCGCACAAATCATAACATAAAGCTGCAAGCATCGTCATTCGAGATGCTGTACGGTTGCCACTTTGCATACCCGACTAATCTCTCCTCGAGCAAGGACCAACTCCTTCGGATCCATGCAGTTTTGTCGCTTGGATAAAGGAGTATATACGCCATCTACCGACGGCACATCATAGTCGACACGCGATCTTCGTCCATCCGAGCTTGAATACGTCTTCACATATACTCTTACAAGACAACACCGTTAAAAAACTGCTCCTATACTGCCCCCCCCCCCCCCAGGTCGTCGACTGCCGAGACAGCCTATTCTCTCGTGTCCAGCACTCCATCGAGGAAACATCTGCACGCTATGATTAAATTAACACGTATGTGTACCGTATAACTTCATGTAATTTTATTTACGGACTATTTGTTGTGGTGATGTGTCCTCATAATGATCGGTAAATAGTTAATAAAGTAGTGTACGATAAGTCTACAGATTTACCGGAAAGTCCCATTTATTGCAGCTCCATCTGTCACTTAATCTTTTACTCTAAGAAATAACCAAACAAACTTATATAAGAAAGACTGCCAACAACTTTGTAGTTATTTTGAATTGTGCATATTCATAATATTCTTCTCCAAAACCACATTCTAAAGCATCTAGTTTCTTCACTGTTTGCCTAAGATTCTAGTTTCAGAAGCACAGAGAAATATTGAGATATTATGTTGTGAATAGGTAAATCTCTTCTTGATCACGTTAAAGACTAGGCGGTTTTTCTATATATATACAACTTTTAGTCACTCCTTAGCTGCCATTTCTTACTAATAATTCCTATTTTCAAAAAACATCTAATTGGTATACCTGAGTTTGTTAATTTTTTTTTAACCAAACGCTCCGATAAGATTTTGAATGGGTTTGTCGCTTAATTCAGCATTGAAGTCTCCTGGTCTTAATAAATTATTTCTGATTGTATCCTTGTCGATTTCTTTAAAATGACTTTGATTTCTTTCTCCTTTTACAGAAGCACGTCTATCTATACAGTTACTGTTACAGTTAAGTTTACAATACAGAAAATTCTTCATTTATTTGACAAAGATTGTTTTCATGGCATAAAGATGTTTATTTACAACATATCCACGAAGAAGAATTTAGTTTAAATACAAGGATGGAGATTAATCTCTAAATAATTGGTACTGTACTTACACATCCGCACTGCTAAGGTAAAAAGAAAAAGGAAGTGAATGTGAAATAATAATGAAGACATTTATATCTTAGAGAATGCCATTTTGAAGGTGTTGCACGAGTGATCTCACACATCTCCCACATGTAACCGCACAGAAACAAACGGTGCCCAAAAACCACCTGTTCGAATTTTTTTAACATTTTGTCCGAGGAACCCACTCGTTGCTATTTATTGAGGTACAACCGCATCTCGCTCACGATCACATTATACCGATAACATCAAATTATATAGCAATAAAATTTTATGAGCCGAAGTCCCAGGTACAAGCGTACATATACCGATTTTCTGATTAACCACGACTTTTAATTAAGATTTTTGGATATAAGAAATTATTAATTTTGTAAATTGTAAATGGAAGATGAGAATGATTGATAGTCATCGGCAAGGAAAACGGATACGATGTATGGTATACTATATACACATGGATTTTTTAACTCTTTTTTTTTTATAATACGTATAAAACAAAATGGGGTTCCCTGAAATCAAGACCATCAACTTTTTTCTTGCAGACGGCGGGTGGACTTTAGGTGTAGTGCGTGCAGAAGGCGTGCCCGGCGTGAGCAGTGGCCTGACCCTCGACCCTGGCCGGTGAGAACACACCATTGCTGGCCAAACACCCATCACATTCCAATACCTACTTGCACTGACAGACTGTTTTTAGGTTAATTACTACTTTTTCTCGAATAAACCAATCGAATTTTTATTTAGAAAATACGAGTAGACTCGTATAGAATTAATCTCCAATCTTTCAGTTATAATTCTGACAGGAAAAGACCAACACTACTTAATCATATAAAATAAAATTGAAAATATTATACCCATTTCTTCCTATTGTATTTAAATTTTTAACTGTCTAAGTGTGTTAATACAACTGCTTGGATTATTATGAGATGGTAGATAACGTACTTTAATCTGACGTTGACATAACTATACGAGTTAACTATCAACGTGTAACAAGAACTCACAAATATCTTTATATTTCTTGAATGGCATTTTAAATCTAACAAGAATTTTTTTGAGTTGTATAATCCCGTAATTTAAATATTTGGTGACTGTAGTAACAATAACAATAAAATTTCATTGTAAACCATAAATCTGAGTGATTTTAATGATGCAGCAAACAAGAAGCTGGTTTCGGTTACGAATATCTTTTAAGTGTTAGATATAATCAGGCTAATGATATGCTTAAACTTTTGTGTATTTTCAGAAATAGAAAACTAGACAACGATAGAGATAAATCTATTTAGCGTCAGACGGCTTACACAAAACCGATAGGCTCTCATTGAATTTTTCCAACCGTGTTCTAACAGTATTATGCACGTAGCTTAGTCTTGTGGTCAGAAATGTTTTTTCTTCACAGGATTGGCGTATATCGTTAGGCGAAATGATTTAAATTTGAAAGAATGAGTTTAAAAGATGGTAACCTTAATAAGCTTTGTGTCCAAGGGAAACTTCAAGAAGCTTTTCATAATTTCTCCACCTATAGTGTCGCCATATGGTATTTTATTAAAACTAGAAAAAGTCAGATGATAAAGTACTGGATATTCAAGCGATTGATAATAATATTACGACACATCTGAATGTCGATATAGTGGCATGACGATACGATACGACCCTATCGGGAAAAGAGAATGCAGCCAGGGTGGCAAGTGGATGTCCGCAAGGTGTGAGGTTCTATCACATTGATAAAGTCAAAGCTATGCTGATGACATAACAATTATAAGAGTAAATTCACAGCTACAATTAGAGAAAGGTTACATATGGTCCTGAATAAAGCATTAGATTGGGCAACAAGCGAGGGTCTTTCGATTAATTTTCAGAAAACAGCAATTGTATTTTTCACCAATTAAGGAAGTTAGAAGAATTAGGTTCTTTAGCATTACATGATGAAGAATTAACAATATTGAGGAATGTTGAGTATCTGGAAATGATTTTAGACACCAAACACGTTGCCATATTAGCTACAAACCACCTTAGTGTTGGCAAGACAAATGTCTGATAAAACTACAGAAACTAAAATCAAGCTAGTCAAGATTCAAAGATCGGCTTGTCTGAGAATGACAGAAGGTGTGAAGAAGATATCTACGTATACTCTACAGTAACAATGCAGATTTTGCTACAACTTGCGATACAATGGGAAGCGACTAACCTTCAGAACCTTAGAATTACAAACTTAGGCCACTGTTCAATTTGGAAAAGGATTGGCGACATTGTCTTTGACACGACCTTAGACTGTGCTACTTCAGTAAACTACCTGGACAAGAATGTTCAGGTAAATAGTCACAGAGATTCCTGAAACTGGTTTTCAATATAGTCAAAGATCTGAGAAGAAACTGCATAAACAAAATAATGCACATCTACACAGACAGTCAAGGGGCACTAAAGGCTCTTCGGTGATCTTGTATTGGAATGCCTTAGCGCACTCTGTACAGGAACAGCATCGATTTGTTTCGGCATTCGGTTCGGAAATGTCCACTTTGGCCGCATTTCGTAAAGTCCTGGAGAAAATCGGACCTGACTATTCCTATACAATACAGTTCCGCTCTGGACATCAGTTCACGTAGTAACACTAGTAGCTCGTCCTTCGGAATATTGTGGTGGGCAATTACTTCGTCCAACCTTTCTAAGAAGGCGACGGGGTCCGTCTTCCCACTGAAGTTAATCCTCCTGTCATGGGTCTTGCTATTGGCAGTGGACGGACTTACTTCCGGTACGATCGGCGATTGTCGGGTTAGTATGGAGACAGTGTTTACAGCGGAAGATAGGGGAAACTGGAAATGGTGAGCTGTTGCTACAACAAGCGGGTTGGGTGCGGATATATTGACTGATGATTTCAATGTCATTTTCCCGCCTCTGGCGGGAGGCCATTATAAGTCCCTCCAGGGTCTTCTTCAGCCTATCATAGATGTTGTGGATTTGTTGGTGTGCGAGGTAAAATGAGTTCTTCGTTTGCGTTCATCGGCACTGGACTAACCGCTGAAAGTCAGGATGATGGTTTTTAACCTGGTGGGACTTGGTTGCAGCGTCGCGAAAAGGGCCGTTGGCAAAATAGAATTAGTGGCGGCGTCCGGTGTTATCGCTGATGTTAATGCTGAGATGAGCTGGGCGGCATTTGACGGTTAGCGGTTAGTGGTTGTACCTGAGGTGTGATGGGCGGTGCCCGGTAGGCGTGGCTTGTTGACTTGTTTAAATGATGAAAAAGAGCTTCTGAGGGCGTCGAATATGGCTGGAGGCTTCTGATGTTGAATGATGATGTTATAAGACCGCTTAGAGATGTTGGAACGGCCCTGGATAGCGTCTGTGCGGGTTTGTTGTGATAGGGGTGACAGTGGTGATTGGGACTTTGGGGCTGTAAATCTACTTGCGCCACTGCCCGGAACGCGTTTGGAGTACGGACACCCGGGAGAGCAAGGAAATCAAACACCCGCAGGGTGCCCCGGCTGGAAGACCGGCGCCACTACTGGGTCTTCGCTCCCCAGAACGAAGGTTGCCAGTAGCAGCTACAACAGGACGCGCCACCCGGGGTGAGATGCCGGAGGGCCGGACGCGTCTGACACGGGCTAGTGCATCTGCACTGGGAAAGGACTGGGAAGAACCACTGCCGACGTCTGCACCGAACGGACACTATGCGGAACTGTATATTGACTGCAGCACTTATAACTTATTTATATACAAATTCATATCGGAAAAATAATTAAAATAAAAGTAACTTCGTTACAAATTAGAACTTGAAATTTCTTTAAAGCAAAATTCTATAATTACCAATTAGAACGTCGTTAGAGGTAATGCAAAGTACATTATTTTATAAAAACAAACTTTTCTTTAAATTCTAACGAAGCGATTCAGTTATTGTTAGACTGAAATGTTGTTGCTATGCAACGTTATAATGCCGCCCAAGGCGGCCGGTTATTTAGAAGATTGAACTTCTCTTTAGCCAGATGGGATGGTGGTATGTAAGTGCTGGGGCGTATCATGGGCTTATGGAAGCCGGATGGAGGCAGGCACCGAGCACACAGCCACGCCAGTTCCTGAGGGCAAATATTGACGTAAAGAGTCGGTGACGTCGAATCCAAGATGTCTGTATTAATGCTTGCCCAAGAACACACAACGAACCACAGCATCAGAACGAAACATTCATAAACGGCTCCTTTCAGACTCCGTAAGAAGCCGTTGTGTAGTGCTGTGTAGTTGAGTGGAGATGTATTTAATTATTGTGTGATCTTGTATGATACTGTTCTGGCATTTACCTTCACTAAGAGAAACCCCGGCAAGACCTTAGCGAGAACAAGCTCCTCTGCTAGTCCTGCGACAGAAAGCAAAAAGGATGCCAAGAAAAACTTATTTTTTGTACTAGTTATTGTATTGGTTAGCAAAGAGGGAGGTGAGTTCTGGAGTTAGTTGAACTTGAACTTATACTTGATATGTCAAGGTTGGTACCCGGCAGGGGACTGTCCAGGATGTCAAGTGGGTCAGCGCGATTGTGATCTATAGCCCGATGAACTCGAGCCGCGTGTCTATAGGGGGCACCCTGGCCCGATCGGAGACTTCCCTCGAAGGGTGAAAACGACCCAGCCCGAGTATTCTCCGATAGACCTGCCTCTATTTCTAACAAAGACACTTCGTTTGAAGTGGTCTGAAGGCAGAAAACCATGAATGACGATAATCAATGAGTGGACGAACAAACGTTTTATAAGTGTGGATTAGTGAAGGAAGGCACATCTTGAAACGGCGTCAAAACACTTTTTCAGCTCCACATCTCAATAAAGGGTGTATGTAGAGGTAAAACCTAAGTACAAGATCGAAGGAGGTAGACAGAGACTTTTGGTTTTAAATACGATGGCCTGAATTTTGTTTGGGTTGGAGCCGGTTGTTCAGCAGAGCGAAAGTTCGAACCAGGACAGTATCATCGGGTGGGTTGCAAGGACAATTAAGAAGTTAAGTGGTGCTGGAATTGAAAGGGCCTCGAATCTTGGAATATCGTGGCAATGGAAGAAAAGGGTATTGAAAAGAATGTTGAACCTTGCACTCCGGCACGTAGAGTGATAGGCTTGGAAAGATTGCTTTCTACTTGCACTCTATGCTGACGATGAGATAAAAATATAAAAATAGAGACTCGGACGTTAAGGAGCTTTTGAAGAAGCTCCGTGTGCCAGACCTTGTCATAAGCACGTATGATGTCTAAAAAGACACCGGCGACACACCTTATTTGGGCAAGTGCTTTGACTATGTCATCGTCAGTGTGTAGTAGTAACAGTGGATCGGTGGTGGATCTGCCTTCTTGAAACTTCTCGACTTCTGGGATTGTGGATAGGGGAAGGTCCGCAAAGATATGGGAAGGCACGAGGTTCTGGAACTTCTGTCAATCGGCTTTGTTCCAGTTTCGGATAATGCGGATTGTGAGGTTTGTGGAAGAAAGATTCGTAAATGTAGAAGTGGTAACTAAAGGTAGATGGTCGCCGGTGATGTGGATACCAATGGATGCGGCATCGGAGAAAAAAGGATAAGATAAGACTGAGTCACAAACTCGAAGAAGTCTTCTGGAAAAAAACACATTGCCTGGAGGGATGTAGATGGAAAAATGTACATTGCGCCACCAGGAGGGTTAAGAGCAGCGTTCTTGTTGCCAAATTATCAAATTCTAGGTTATCCAAAGAGGCTTAAACCAACAGTAGCCTCCAGGAGCAATTATGGTTTTTAACTTTGACTTGCATTAGTTTACACAGTCCAGAATTCCAGGAAGTAGTAAGTATGGTAAGACCGAGATCATGGTTAAGTGAGTCGACCGACCGCACCTACAATACCAAGCGATACCATTACAGCCATCACCTACACAAAATGGTTACTCTTCTGACCGATAATAATAGTATGTACCGTAATATTATTGTAACCGAAAACTACTTCAGGTAGCCGACCCCTTACCACGCTTTTCTCCGTCCTCTTCGCATTCTGAACTTCCCAAGGCACCGCACGTTTTACTGATTTGGCTGATATACTCCATCGCCAAGCTTTCCTCTGTCCTTTTAGCATCCTGAACTGCTCATCTCAATACTTTCAACAAGAAAACTGCTGTTAGAATCTCCAAGTTCAACATGAAAAATCTTCCGACATATCTAGAAAAATATTGTAATGGATTGCAATATTAAGGATAATCTTAAGTGTCCAATTATAAAAAAGCAATAGATGTCATCTTATACAAGGGTACATATTTCGCAATTCAATTCTGAGAAAAAAAATTATGAATACTTAACAGCACTATCAGAAATGTAATTCGCAAAAATGTGTCACTTATCTTTTCAATGGTACGAGGTGTGAAATCGAAGAAACTCTTCTGCCAATAAACCGTATCAAAAATGCAAAAGCTTTTGAAGTAATGGGTGCGGCGTTAACCATGCCGTTGACATTTCAAGAAAGTCCAAAAGTGTGGATCGTCTTGTATACTTGTGCTATTGATTGTGTGGTGCATCTCAAATTGACTAACAATAATGGATTGAGTTTTGCTGGGTGTAATAACCTATTCAAGAAAAATCCAAAAGACTCGACAGCCCGAGAGGTCCGAATGGCCCAACAGAGAAACTCGAAAGGCCAAGAAGCCCAAAAAGCCCGACGCTACTTTCCGAGAGGCCCGAACGGTTCAAAAAACTTGACAGACCCGACCGGCCCGACAGAACAGTATTTCCTAACAAACCCCAAAGATTCAGACGACTCGAAGGGCCGAGAAGCCCAAAAGACCAGACAGGCTCGATGGCCTGGACCGATGCTATGTAAGGAACTGAACATGCTAATTACTTAACAACCGCTGATTGCTTCTTAACAGAATTTAGCATACCTGTTGTTCATATGGCATAGAGTTAGTGAAATTCGTGGATAGATTTTCTGACGGGAATTGGAATAACCACTCTTTCACCCTCCGGAAAAATTTACTTCTGCTGCCCCGGAAAAAAAGGTATAAAGGTTAGAAAAGATAAAGACAGATAAAAAGATACCATACAAGGTACAATTTATTATAAAAAAAGATGAGACAAACTTATGAAGTATCTGAGCATGTTATAATTGCTACTGTTTCCGGCAGTGTAGCGATTATCCTATAGCTACAAATATTTCTTACAAAAGCAGTTAAGTTCTAGCTACTTACCTAAACAAATAGAGTACTTGTTATTGTTAGTCAGATTTCAGTAGCTAGATAACTATGTAATTCTTGAGTTTTCCACGCTTTGCTTTCAGTTATTTTTTAGAAAATAAAACTGATCTTAAATGTATGTACCTATTATTAATAATTGCATAAATAATTGGTCACATGAACATCTTACAGTCCCAAGATGGCTTTTAAGCTTCTAAAGAATTTAAGAAAGCGAAATAATAATAGAAAGAGTGTTCTGCTTATAAAATGAGTCACTCAGATATGCGAACATAAGCTACGTTAATTCGGATTTTTTCCCAAGGTCGCAGTAGGCCGCGGGTATTATTAATATTTTTATAAACTAGAATCTTAAAGGTTTTGATTTTACTGTATTATACCTTAAGCAGTTTTAGGCAATTTTTGAAAATAATGCAAATATCAAGACCTCGTATGTAATTGTGCTTTTTTCTATTTGTGGTTGAATAAATAGATATAATTAAGGAAAAAAAGAATAAGTACTTCATATTGCTGAATTTGACATTATGTTCTTCAATAACACACACGGCATTCAAAGATTTTAAACATATTTAACCATAATAATAATCATCAAAGTTTCGGTCTTTACAGCTCAGAGTATGAAGATGGACAGAAATGATCTGTGAAATCACCTTCTTTAGACAAAGGAAGTCACAGCGATTATTGATTTAGGCGTTTCTATTGAAGCATACAATGAGTAATACAACAAAAATACGAAACTTGAGATGTTGATGGAATCGCTCCAGTGTGAGTCATAGTCAACGTTGAAATAACAAGTACCTGGGTTACCAGGTAGGGATAGGGTTTAGTAATTCTACAGGCGAGACGATATAGTACACTGTGTCTCAATCGGCAGTTACGACAATATCAACATAATTTTGTTTGATACAAGCTCTGTGATCCAAATCATCTTTAGGTTATCTGAACTGACATTATTCATTTTTCAGTTTGACGTATATTTGATTTTTTAAAGATTCGTTTTCTGAATTTGATGCTATCGTGGAAATTAAGTTACTTAATAAGGTAGTTCATCTCTGATAGAAAAACGTTATCTGCATCTACATCAATTTACCTAATAGCATCTACATTATGAAGGACTACCCTTCTGACAAGACCCCTAAAGACCAGACCTTGGGTGTCACATTCTTCGGAATCCCGAAAGGGACCTTCCATGTCCGGTTGGTGAAGCCTACATATAATAGACCTTAGAGCGTCCAAACAATTAAGATAGCCCTGAGATTATCATACTCCTTTTGATTACGATTATATAGGTTCAAAATTTGAAATAGTCTTTCAAGAGCTCTGGTAACAATACGGTACTTGCCAGTGGCGAATTCAAAATTTGACGCCCCTCTCTATTTTCACGATTAAGTAAGAAAGTTAGTAAACATCTGAGTCATTCAAAATAAAGCATCTTTATTAAATTAAAAATTTATTCTGCGTGTTTTTCTTTAATGCAAACTCTCTAATGCAACAGTCAAAGTCAATATGTACCTCTTGTTCGATTGCCAAGACAGTTAAATTTGTTAGTCGCGATGTAGACATAGTAGATCTTAAATAATTTTTAATTAACTTTAATTTAGAGAAGCTTCTCTCACAACTGGCATTACTAATGGCAACTGTAAGAAATATTCTCAGCATTATAACAATGTTTGGTAATCCTCCTTCAAGTTTGGACTCAAAAATAAATTTTAATAAGCCCAGTGGGCCGGACTCAAGAAGTTCTTTTTTACAGTATGCTGCATCTGCAAAAGCAACTTCTCTTTGTCAATATCTTGAGGAGCTCGGTCGAGGTTGTATTCGTCATCGACGCCCAATATTATTGGAGGCCTTAGGGAGGCATGTTTTTCGGCCAAATTCTGAAGCTGTTGAAACCTTATTCGAATTTCAGCAGATATTAAATCCAATGAAGAAAAAATTGTTCGTCTCAAATCGTCTTCGAGGTTCAATACAAATGCCAAGTTCTTCACACAAACTTTTAGCGTAATTTAAAGCGTCATCTACGAACTGCTGTCGTTTCCCTTCTAATATCCCCTGTAAAGCGCTTATTTTGTGAGTTCACTGATGTATGTTAAGTCCCCCCGTTTGCAAATAATTTTGGGTATCATTAACTTCAAGCAGTACCGGTTGCCAGAGGCCCAAGAAACATAAAAACGAAAATGATTGCATCGCGACTAACAACATTCCTGCGTCCGATCGTGTGTTCAAGTTTTCTCCCGTTTCAGTTAGCTCTTCTAGTGCTATCAAAATTTCTTTGTAATGATTTCGTATCACTTTTACTGCATCGTCTCTTGCGCTCCAACGTGTGTCCTGAACCCTCTTCAAACTTTTGCCGGTAGCAGAAAGTAGAACTTCCCATCGGTGTGTGGACACAGAAAAAAAAGACATAGCAACGTCCTAATATGCCGAAAAAGGTCACCGAATCAACCTCGACCGAAGCTGCATGTAACCAAACTACGTTCAGTGAGTGGTTTGAGCAGGGCACAAATTCGGCATTAGAATTGATATTTTTATTCTTTGCTGAGCTCCTGTATGTTTTCCAGACATTGTGGCAGCATTATCGTAAGCTTGCCCTTTACAATTCATAATTTCGACCCCATCAGTTTGGATTTTACGTAGTATCATCTCGCTAATACCTTTTGCAGTTTTGCTTTTCGTTTCGATGAAATCTATAAAAGATCACGTAACGTAATACTTGATTTGTTTGATCTTTGTGGGCAATATCCGGGGTACTGTCAAATATTATAGAATTTTCTTTTTTAACTTAAGCTATAATTTCTTGCCGAACTTTATTGCCTAAAATTTCAATAAATTCGTTTTGAATATCAGGTGACATATAAGTAAGTAAAACGTTTTGGCCCATTTTTATTCTTACTAAGTGCTCTCTGAGAACAGGATCGTACTTTGTCAGTATATGCACCAATTCTAAAAAGTTGCCTCTGTTGGCACTTGTGTCATCTTCTCTGTGGCCACGTAACGCCAAATTTTGTTTTGCCGGGAATTTTATTATATCAAACATTCTGGTTAGAATTTCATGCCATTTTTTAATTTCGCTTGCCACGACTTCTTGCTCTTTTTTCAATAGGTTGTCCTTTTCGAAGTCTTGTTTCTAACTCCTTCCATTTGCAAAAATTTTGATTGTGTAGAGCACTTGATTCATGTTTGGAGACAATTCAATTTCCACCAAGTATTAAATCCGTCCATCCGTCATCTGTATCGGGTACTTGTACTACTTCAAGTTCTTCTTGGTTTTGAGCTGCACTAGCCTCTGAAGAACTTACACCTGAAGTCCCTGGTATAGACTCTGACTCCGATGTTTTCACAAACTTTAATATAGCCCTTCATTTTTTCTGATAATGTCCTGCCTGGCTTTCTTTTTATCTCGATGCCATGCTCCACTTTCTTTTATCCTTTTCATGTTTAGTTAGGTATCCTAAAAGATAAGAAAACAAAACCATAATAAAAACAAAAAGAAATAATATCGCGATAAATCCTACATTGTGCAAGAGTCAATTTAAATTGTTTAAGGTTACACGATACCTAGTGCCCCCTTTTCATACAAATTTATATCAATCCGAACTTTCAAGTTAGTATATTAAATGTACAATTAGTGCGTATCATAGCAACAGCAACCTTCTATGTTTTGTGTTTAAATATTTTGCGTTAAAAAATGATCCGTTACGCTACTTTTTTTCACTCAAATGCGTGAAAAAATGAACCGTTATGGCACTTTTTTTCACGCTTCTAACGCAATGAAACAAACGCATCCTTTATAAACAAAAATTAATGAAAAATGTTTGCACTTTTTTTAACGAACGTGAAAAAATAAATATTTACCTTCACTCCTATTCACTTGACGATGTCTTCGTAGTAACTAATAAACAAATATAATAAAACGCAGTGATTATATACTCTTTGAAATATAATTTACTTTACAATAAACTATCAAAATTAAGTACCTATTAGTGCACGTGAAACTTTATCAAAGTAAAAACAAGAACACTAAAAAGTCGAAGTTGAACATTTGTTACTCGCTCACAGTCACGTCACAGATATAATATTAAATGTCCATAGAAATTGACTTGAGATTCTCGTCTTGTGAAGTCAGGGCCGTGCGGTAGATGTTTTTAGTTTGATGCAAGTCTTTGAAATGCTTCCCCTTAATGTTTTTTCTTTAAAATAACCTTCGATTATGACTTAAAAAAACTACACAAAATGTACGAATACTATTTTTATTCTGAAAGGCGCTCAAGCCAACGCCTGGAGCGCTCCAGCGTCATCTCTAAATTTTAATTGTCGTCTAAAAGGTTTTAATTGCCATCTGGAAATTACCAGTTATCAGTTAGAAATTTCCATTTTTATATGGATATTTCCAGTTAAACAGCCAGCAGCGCTCAGGCCAACGTCTGCAGGACTCAAGCCGACGCCTGTAGGGCTCAAGCCAAGGTCTGGAGCGATCAAGCCGACGTCTGCAGCGCTCAAGCCAAAGCTAGCAGCGCACAAGCCAACGCCTTCAGCGTTCAAACCAACACCTGTAGCGGTCAAGCCAAACGCCTGGAGCTATCAAGCCAAATCCAGCAGCGCTCAAACCAACGCCTACAGCGCTCAAGCCGACGCCTGCAGCGCTCAAACCAACACCTGCAGCGCTCAAGCAAAGCCTGCAGGGCTTACGCCGACGCCTGCAGCGCCCAAGCTAAGCGCTGCAGCGCTCGAACCAACGCCTGCAGCGCTCAAGCCAACGCCTTCAGCGTTCAAACCAAAACCTGGAGTGCTGAAACTACTTTGAAATAATGATACCAACTATCAACTACAACAACGTACTACAGTTTTACCCTTCCAACTTTAACTTTAGTAAATTCGTTAATTAGGGATGTGCAGTCTAGAGTGACAACCAGTGTAAATTCAATAAAAATTAATGACAGATTTCTAAGTTTGGTCTGGCTTATTGAACTTCTTTCAGCGAGCGCTCGCCAACGATGCACCTGCACCAGAAACCGAAATCAAAGGGTACCGAAAGCGCTTAGGCAGAGGCGTGCGGTAAATTATAAATCGTATACATCAATATCGGAATAACACAGACCAATATAGAAAAGCGTTGCGTAAAGAGTTTTAATTATTGAAGGGTTCAAATTGTATTTTGATTTCGCTGTTTATGCCGCACCCTTATGGTGCCGCCTGATGCGACCGCCTCTCTGCATCATAGCACCGCACGGCCCTGTGTGAAGTTGTGACGATAAAAAGTTCAAAATCAAAACAACGGACAAAACATTTGCATTGTCGTTTCGTTCGGGCTGGCTGGGCTAGGCGCTGGCCTGCACGGGGCTCTTCTTCGTTGCCTGCGCTCGGGTACTCGATAGTATTTTGCTTTCCCGCGCCGCCGCCCCTGCCTCGCTGCCGCCCGGGGTCATGGTCCCACCCACGCTACGCGACTGGTACTTGCGAAAACTACGTGACGTTATTTTTTATGTAAAAACGTTGTAATTGTATCGAATGTATAAGTTTTACAAAAAAGGAGCATTGATCGTACAAGGACATCGTTAAAAAAATCAGTTGCCATTGCGTTACAAAATCACCATAATGAATAAATCTTCCCAAAATAACGTTACGTCCTACGTTACGTTACGAACGTGACACGGCATTTCAGACTCAACTCTCTCGTCGGGACGCGAGGTACAACAGTAGAAGTTGGGATAGTTCTGCACATATCGGGGCGCCTGGCAACCCTGACAAGCAAATTAGTGGCATTTTTCAATATTGTTTACTAGGAGTAGTTTATGAAATCGGCTATCTAGGGGGTATGTAAGTAGAAGAAGGTTGAGAACCGCTACCTTAAATAAAGACTTTATAAAACTTTAAAACGTCGCTTTAATACAAAAGATGTTTGAAATGTTCTGAGTTTACTTCTTGGAGAAAAAGTCTATTTCTAGTTCAAGGCAGTAAGATCTGGTGATCTCGCTGGTCACTGTTGTAGCAAGGTGCTGGAATTAACCTACAAGAAGTTAGAAAGGAAACAAAAAATAGACGTTATTTTAGTCAAGAGGGAGTTAAGTTTGAAGATTAAATTCTTACATCAAAATATGTTTGATTAAATAAGAAACCGGCGTGAGCGAGCGTTTTTTTTTTGTTTTACTTCATATGGAAAAGTAGCTAAGCCAATAGTCCACGTTGTACATACAAATTTCTTCCTGCGACAATTATAATAATATTCAGAAAATCAAAATCAAAAGTAAACAATACTACTAGTGCTATAATAGCTGCCATTACCTACGAAAAAAAAACTTCAGAGTAGGCCGCAACCACCTCATTGGCTAATTTCTTGATAATTTGACAATTCTGACAATTTAAGACAATCACGCGGTCCCGTCCTACTCTGAAATTAGGTCACGGGTCGCCCCTAGAAAAAGGTGGCTTTACACAACTGTCGTACATAATGGTATATTTCGATGCAAGTCGCTGTCACACCATATTTCAGCGCTGTAAAAAGGCCGAGCGCCTGGAAAGTGACAACGCATGTGTGGCGAACAAAATTGTCTATTATCGTTTACACAAAACGGAAAAAGACATTAATTTACTCTAATTTTGTGGTTAACTCTTGATAGATGTCAAGTTAGGTACATAAAGAACTACAAAAAATAACGTACTATTATAATATTATTTTTAAACATGGGGATTCTGGAAGGCTGATCGGACTTTTCGAGCCTACGTTTGATCAATGTGGCCTCTCGGGTCTGTCGAGCCGTTGGAGCCTGTTGGGCCATACAGGTTTGTTGGGTCGTTTGACTCTTTTAGACTTCAGACCATTTGAGCTTCTCGAGTCTGTCGGGCTGTTCGGTTCGTTATGGTCCAACTGTAGAGGCACCACAATATCCGAATTTATGACTGGGTAATTGATGAATGAACAAATTCCATAACGATAACGATTCAGAATTTTAAATTAACAACTGCAGAGGTCTTAGCAGACTACCAAGCGACAAAGGTGTATTCTGCGTAGGAACAGATGCAGGAAGAAAGCTTTATTTAAACAATCTAGAAAATATTAAAGAATATCTTTCAGCGAGGATAATTTCTGGAGTCATCTGTGATTTAAGTTTAAAATGTCTTAGCGAGAAGGAGCATCTTAGGACCAGTTAGGACAGTTAATGGCTCCATGTATAGCTCTAGAGTAGGTTGGATTATCTTCGTCTTAAAATGTCCTTTTCATGTAGTTTACCATGCGGGCTTTTTAATTTTAAAATCTAACGATCTGATTGGCGAATTTTAAGTTGATATTAAATTCTACTACTTCTGATTGATTAATGAAATTAATTTGACAACACGGTTAAGAAAGCTTTATGCAACAGGGAGTAAGATTTTAACTAGAGAAATTTACACAAGATTATTTTTACTCGCTCGTGCACTTTAGTCTAGTGTTAGATTTAATTGGTACTGTCAGTGGCCCTTGAATTACAGTGTCTTTACTTACTTTGAAGCCTTCTAATGAAAACTCATCCATAAGATTTGCCGATTGACCGACCTAAAGATAGAATCGTCACTAAGTCCTTCCATCTTTGTCGTTACTGTTACCGCCACGATGATTACTCACCAACCACCCTTTTTTACTCCTACAACTAGACAGATAACATCAAATTAGCCTAAATCAATGTTCCGAACTTTTATGGAAATTATCAATTTCTATTAGAAAAACTGAAATTATTCTCTTTACACTCAAATCATTTTCTTAATCGTGCTGTATCACTACTGCTTTTTATTTTCTTATTTCAAATTACCATTTAAATGATTTTTTTTCTGATACATTTATATTTTACAGCTAACCATAATATCTTCTCAAACTTGAAACGTTAAGAACTTTTTTCTGAACGATCATCAGGTACCTCCTTTAAGATGTGCTGGGTAATAATTAAAAGGATATTTTTCGACAAATCTCTAAATGCTAGATCAAGTCATTTGAATAAAAAAACAAAACAGATGAAAATCAAAACAAATTTGATTAATGGCGTTAATTCTCTAAACTGACCCTAATAACACGTCTCGTGATGACGAAAGAAAAAAATAGTCAATTAACTTACAAATTCGTTGCTAATAATGGAGTTTATTTTTCATGCATGTTCTCTCGTTGAATTCTTTCTTACGTAATTGTTAAAAGTGGGTGATTAATTATCTTTCTCTTCCTTTTACGTTCGCTTTTGATATTATTACAGTGAGTGTGTGTACGTGTTTTAGACAACCAAATTTTCTCCTATTGTTGTTTAATTATAATTCAAAATTACTTTATCTACGGTTTAATTTACAAATAAAAAATTCTTTTCATCGTTTTCATTGAAAAATTACTGATGCTGTCGAATAATATTGTGTACACTGAAATTATTAACTTTTTTTATCTATAAACATTAAAACATTCACTCACCGTTAACTGAGTTTTTATTTAAATTTAATAATAAGTTAAATTTAGATGTGGTTCTTGCAGCTTTATCTCTCACAAAATTATATTATTAAAAACGGTATATTATCTAATTGTGCAGAATTTATTTAGAGATAAAAAATGGAACAGTTATGATTATGAAAC
Source organism: Ignelater luminosus (assembly GCA_011009095.1). Taxonomy (NCBI): domain Eukaryota; kingdom Metazoa; phylum Arthropoda; class Insecta; order Coleoptera; family Elateridae; genus Ignelater; species Ignelater luminosus. The sequence goes on from VTPC01007126.1 coordinate 90,090, forward strand.
TAATGAAGCACAAAATTTATAATATTTCCAGAATTTATTTTGACATGATTAAGCTTCACGTATTAATATAGTGTACGCATCTGCGAGAACTTCTATAACAAGTCCAGGAAAGAATGATTTGGAAAAAGAATAGAAGACAGCGATTTAATAATCAGCCTGCTTCGGCTATTGATTCTCGATACTACTATATCATCAGGGACGTAGGTATTCGTTTTGAAAACAGTAATGACCAGGGCAGCTCTGAATTCTTATATTTAGTAATCTAGAATTCAACTTCGTATCATTGAAGAAATATGGAGACAAGAGATGGTTTTCTTCTTTTTTTCAAAATAAGTTCGTAAACATGATGGCGACAGGCAGAGAGTAACAGCTCTCTTCCCAGTTTTTGTTCCAAGAGCGCACAAGCTCCATCAAAACGACCTGTATTGGAAGCCGTCGACTCGCAGCGCATCATTTGTACCTTGTCATTGAGGTCCCAATCTTTTAGCTATTTAGAAACGGCTAAAGCATGCTCTTTTGCTGATGAATTGTCTAATTTTGGCACAGCGAGAAGTGTTCTTTGCTTCATAAGTAATAACAATCGGCAGTCGTTCTTCCTTCAAGCTTCTTGCCATCCCAGTGGATGGTCGCCATTTCCTAAATATTGTTCTGGAAATCGCTTTTTATAGCCTCTGCTCTCTCCTTCCGGGTTTGCGTTCAAATTCGTTGAGTTGATGTCTTGTTTATAGGAAATTCATCAATACTGAGACCTAACGCTTAGACAAATTAACAACCATTAAGATAGTACAAGCTCACGCCCCAACCAACTCGTACGAAGACGAAAAAGTGACACAGTTTTACGAGGAAATATTAGAAAATCTCAAAGCAGACACAGCAACACACAATTTTGTGATGCAAGACTTTAACTGTAAAATTGGAATGAAACAAAGAGACGACGAGAATTACATCGGAATACACGGGCTGGGAATGAGAAACCCAAGTGGCACTATGATGATGAACTTCTTAGAACAACAGAAACTATTCAATATGAATACGTTTTTTCAAAAGAGAAACAACAGAGAATGGACATGCGTCAGTCCGGATGGAAAAAAATCAGATCGATTATATATTGTCCAATCACCCTCGTACAGTCCAAAATCTAAAAGTACTCAACAGAATCAGCGTGGGAAGCAACCACCGGCTTATCAGATGTAAAGCCAAAACACACCAAACTAGAAAAAAAGAGAAACTGGCAAAAATAAAAACTGATCAAACAGAGAAACCTTTCAACAAAAAATTATTTCCAGTATTCAAGCTTTAAAAAAGAGGCAGAGATTACAATTGACCAACAAACCAACCAGATAATTGAAGTACTACAGAAAGCAGCAAACCATACAAGGCAACATCGAAGAGAGCGGAAAAGTTTAGTAATAAAACTAAAGAATTATTAGCAAAATGTAGAGAACTAATAACTCAAGACAAAAGACAAACAGTGGAATACGCTGAAAGAAACAAGACAGTGAGAAAAATGGCAAAAAGAAGACATAAAGCAACACAATACTAGAACAGCATAGGCAATACCAAAGGAGAACAAAAGCATGAAAGTCTTCAGAAGAAATACAAGACCAAAAAAAGTAATCACCAAACTAAAAAACGAATGCGGAGGAATAGTTAATGGCAGACGGAAGATGCTGCAAGGAACAGAGAGCTTTTATGGAGCCTTATACTTATGAATCAAAAGTAGCATGCCAAATACAAGAAAACATAAAACGAAAAACAATCGTAAACGACAACTCAGAGGAACTACCACCGATTACAAAAAACAAAATAGAAACCACGATAGATAAGATGAAGGATAGAAAAACAGCAGGAGAAGACGGCATTTTGGCGAAAATATTGAAAGAAAGTGGCTTAACACTGCTGCACGAACTGTTTATAAGATGTCTTGAAAATGGAGAAATCCCTACCAAACTGGTCCAATGCCCTAGTAACACTAATTTACAAAAAAGGAAACCAAGAAAATCTGGAAAACTATCAGCCAATCAGCCTTCTATCGCAACTGTACAAATTGTTCTCTAAAATCATAACAAACAGATTAACACCAAAGCTTGACTTCTACCGATCGAACAGGCAGGTTTTCGGATGGGATATAGCACACTGGAACACCTGCAGACGATGAGAATATTGATAGAAACAGAATACAGAATATCATTATGGGTAGCTTTCATAGACTTTAGAAAAGCCTTTGACACGGTAGAAATTTGGGCAGTGACCAAAGCTTTACGGAACGCCCCAAATAGACAGTCTCTACATCAATATAATTGAAAAAATTTGCCAACAAGCAACAACGCAAATTCAACTGCACGAAAAATCAGAAAAGGTAGAGCTGATAAGAGGAGTGCGACAGGGGGACAATCTACCACCTAAATTATTTACGCTAGTTCTAGAAAATGCACTCAAAGAAATCTAATGAAATGAAAGAAGAATCGATATATCGGGCGAATACTTATATTACCTTAGGTTCGCCGACATTCCAGTCTTTGCCAAATCAAAAGAAGAGCTAACATCCCTAATGCGGGATATAAAACAAGCTTCAGAAAAGATTGATCTAAAAATGAACAAAAGTAAAACAAAATACATGAAAAATCAAGAAGACAATACAGAATCAATAATAACAGATAATGAAGCTGTAAGAAAGATAAAGGATTACAAGTACTTGCAGCAAGAAAGAGTATTCCAAATGAACATCCCTCTAAAACTGAAACGAGACCTATGCAATCAGTGACCACCTACGGTGCCGAGACATATGCATCTACCAAAGCCATCACCGAGAGATTAAGAATTAGTCAAAGAGCCATTCAGAGGAAAGTCCTAGGAGTGACACTGAAAGACCACAAAACTAATACTTGATTAAGAGAAAGAACAGACATCCAAGACGTGGTAGAAAGAGTAACGAAGTTGAAACGGCAGTGGGCTGGTTACGTGACGAAGGAGGCAGATAAATGGGGCAGGAAAATGATAAGATGGAGACCATAGGGAGAACGCAGAGGCGTAGGTCGTCCTCGGATGAGTTGGGCAGACGACATTAAACGAACTGCAGGTCTAAAATGGATTGAAATCGCTCAAAATAGACAGAAATGGAAAACTTATAGAGATGCTTATAGAGATGCTTATACCCATAGGATAGATAGCGGCTGAGGAAGAAAAGAAAACAATGCTTCTATTGTAGCCTGAAAAACGTAAAAAGAATCTCTTATGCTCAGCTGACATCTATCTAAAGCTGCAACTAACTTTGGCGTAACAGAATCTTTGCTATTCTTTTCGCAGCAGTTTGAGACGGTATCACCGTGGGTTCATCAGACAAAAGCTCGTTTAGACTTTCCGTAGAACTACTAGATGTTAAACAACACGATTGTTGAGCTTGGGATGCCAAATAACATGCGAGGAAGTCGATTCAGCCATTGACGATGTGTATCTTAGTTTTTCTTCTCTTCCTCAATCTTCCTTTGTCATGCCCTTTCTTCTTTTTCGGCTAACTTTTTTAACTACTCCTGCTAAGCAGTCCGGACGTCCTGGTTCTTTCTGTTGCTATAAGAATATTTCATCCTCCTGTATTTTAAGTTATCCAAATCCTTTTGAAAATCTTCCTCACGGCGCTTGTAAACAGCTTGAGTTTTCTTACAGTTTTTTGTAGGTCTCGCCAAACTCGGTAAAGATCCACAAGCTTTTCAACACGGTTGGGCAGTGCTGTTGCGGATATTCTTGCCTTCTCCCAGAAAATAATACATTCACAAATTACAAGATTTGCACTCTTGCTCGCTGTTAATTTAACTTCCCAAATGTTAAAAACAAAACTGCCAGAACCTGTCTATTTGAAAGCAATTTTGCGCCTCTTATATGGTAGTTTACATCTACGACTAAGAAAATGTCTTTTTTAGCACTTCGTAATTCCACGGCCATTTTCGAAAAGCAAAATAATGCGTGTTAACTATCATTACACTGGCTAATCACATGCAAAAGTGCAAAGCAAATAAATTAATCAAAAAGCACAAAGAAATTTTAATTAAAAAACTATAACCCTACTCTGATGATATAACCCTATCCAATTTACTAACCAGATGTTAAGATTAAACCCAAATCAAACAGAAATGTCCGCAAACAGCTCTCCAAGTTCCATAATCCTGCAATAAAAAAATGAACTCGACGTTAAAACAATTATACCCTGCGTCTCGCTTGCTTAAATAAATAAAAATTGAAACGTTCGTCAACCTTAATTGATTTCAAAAAAATCTTAAACAAAATACATCAAAATTTAATCAACATATCAGTGTGAACTCATCACTATCAAAAAAACCTCTTCAACGAGAAAAGCCTGTTAAAAAAATACAAGAACACAACGAAAACGCAAATTAAAGATAACACGTGTAACGGAAACAAAAAGTGAACGTTATAGCCGACAGAAATACCTTCCAGCGTGACTTGCAATATCTTAGCTGCCACTTATTCTCCGTCAATTTGACTTCACCTACCACAGGGATCGAAGCGATTTGTGTCATCAGTGATTGTCTTTCTCCTGGACAATATTTAGATATCTTAGATTAAGTCGTTTATTGGTTTAATATCCTTGTACAG
>VTPC01007128.1:0-46599 GCA_011009095.1 Ignelater luminosus
GGGAAATGTAGAGAAGGACTTACCTTTAATAGTATACTATTATGAGTATCTATTTATAAAAGTAGTTTTTCATATAGATAACAATATCATACATGAAATGACAAACATCTATTATTGCATATACGAGGGTGGTCCCAGTATAAAATGGCCTGACAAGATTGTAAAAGGAAAAATTCCTTGGGAATTTCAAAAAATAGTGCGCATGACCATAAACGCCATCCAGATGTTCTTTAATTTCAGCTGTTGATAGAAATCTCATTACACTCTCCAATACTCGATTTTAGACATCTTGCGCCGTAGCAATGTTGCTACAGCGTTTCTAGATATACTACAACAAACCAACTTGTTATGGGACAGCCCTCATGCTTTCACACAAAAAACTGAGGGGTTTCTATTTGATAAACTGAGTTGAGCAGGAAAGTAAAACAAACTCAGTGTTTTAATGTTAACTGTTTCTTCGAGAGGTAGCATCGATAATAAGAAGAAAAGCAATCATTTTTTGCAATTTACATAGTAGTTTACAAAATCTTCAAAAACGTACCATTCTTCTATTTTAGGAAAATTGAGCATTTTCTTATTTAAATGAATAAACTTGATACATCCTCAGCTAAACCAAAAGCAATCTTGAGCATCCCACTTAGTCGAAAAATGACAAACATTCTAATATCCTATAAGTTACGAAACTCTATTTCAAAGTATAAGAAAATGGTGAATTGTTTCCACTTCTTGTAGACACCTTGTATATTTATTTTGTACGTTAATGATATCACTTATTCTTTGCGTATGTTTAAAAGAATTATTAACACTAATTAATATGGTGATTTTAATAATAAGTTCTATGTTCAAGTACAGTAAAGTAAATGTTTTTTATAGCACCTTCACACCGATTAAACTAAATTATGGCTAATTTCAACACTATGTATTAGAAAAATGACCATTACTTAACCTTTTTCACATCAAATCTTCTTTCCAAGACCTACTTTGCTGGTAATCTTGCAGAATTCAAAAAAATTAATTAATCAGCAAGGCAGATTTTTATTCATTGTAACAATTCTGCCATCCAAAATGATGTCTTTGAAAACGGTATGAATAGAATTTACAAATAGGTAATTGAATGAATTGATTTTAATACTACCGTAAGGGTATTAATATTTATTTTCCAACCGGTCTTTAATTTATCAATTTGCATATAAAATCAAGATGTCAAGTGTAAAAACCATAACAGTATTGAAAAGATGAGTGAAATCAGCAAAATTGTGCCAGTAGATATAGAATTTCAAGATTTAAATTATGTGATTAAAGGAAGAAGTGAGTATACCTACATATTCTTCAATGAACAATTTAACAATTAGAAAGAAAGAAATTGTTAGAGAAATTCACTTCCGATCAAAGTTTTCCCAAAACAATATTTTGCTAAATTTGCGTTTCTCAACCTTTTGCATTTTATGCGAAGATGTAAACAAATAATTTCAATATCACGACTAACGTCTTCATGAATTCCAACTATTGAGAATTCTTAAAACTTTATAACTATAATTGTTGTCATTTATTTTTAAAGTGCAAGATCAGTTTATTATTATTTGATAACCTGCGCACTTTAATTTGTTAATTACTTTCCATGCTTTTCGAACAACATTGCTAGAAATCAAAGTAACTTAAATAAAGCGTTTCATGCAACACTGAATTATTAAATGATAAGTTTAGCGTGATTAGGTAAATATAAAACCAGTAAAGTTCAATATCTTACTTATAGGTGTAAAGCGTGTCTTAAAGTCGATAAATGGAAATTTCTATTCTGGCGAACTCACGGCAATCTTAGGGGCAAGTGGTTCAGGAAAAACAACATTGTTGAATATTCTAGCTGGATATATGTAAGTGCATAGAGCAATAACTGCGTTCTTTTCTTCTTTGTGATTTAATAAATTACTTATTGGACTAAACAGATCAAATAACCTTATTTCTACTACAATAATTGATAAAAAGTACCTTATTTGACTCACCTATAGTAGGAACAAAATATGTTAAGATATTCTCATAATATCCGTATCGTTTTGCGTCTAGTGAATAACGTATCGAATATTTAGTGCTTCAGATGGATTAAGGTTTAAAATCAATGGTTGTTATCAAAGTTTTGTATTACAAACATTTTTATAAACATCTTCTGAAAATGGGTACTTGTAACTGCGGTATGTAACTCGTAAAGAAAAACTTACCCTAACCTCCAGCCGGCGACTTTAAAGCGTAGATAAGGAGAAGAAGCATAAAATATAATAACAAAAACTATAACTCAAATTACTTAATACCTGTTTATTATCAATACTGATGTAACGTGGAAGATTCAAGCAGACTATCTTTAATTTAATTATTTATTTTGCCGATTAAACAACTATTGTTGATTACAAGTAATAAAGAATATTTACATTTGACATTGGAAGCACCTAATAAAGATGTAGTAGAATAATCACTTTTGCTTTCAATCTTTTGTGGATTTCTCTCTGACCGTTACTGTATAGATAGACGACAGGTTGGGTTTTTCATGGAGCTGTTCATTTTGATAAACCATGGTGCATTTGTTAGCATTGAAGCTTGTAAAATATGCCTTAAAAGTTTTGAAATACGCATGTAAAATGCCATACAAATAACATAAAACATCCACTTATTATGTATTTATATTAAAGCATTAATTAATTAATTAATTGTTAAATTATGCCGCCAAAAATTTAATATATGCGAGGGAATATGTAACGGATAAAATCTGGAAAAGTGGCCTACTACCTGTTACGGAGATCGGTAGATGTTCAATCCCGTAGCTGTAAGTCGAAGGCGGGCGTGGTTCAAAATGAACTTATCTCAAAACTTTAAAATGATTTGCTTAAGCTCATAAAGACTCAAGTCAGATATCAAGATGTCAACTGAAAGGCCGACCAACGTAGCTTCTCGTCGATCAGCACCCTGTATATAAGTACCTAAGCAAACAACACCCTGTATATAGATGCAGGTAGCAATGCCATATAACACCAAAAGTGTATTGGAACGCTTCCCAAACAAACTTACCCGGGATAGGTTATTACTTATTTACTTCAAAGCAACACTATATAGCTCAGTTGAAGGCGCAATAATAAATATATTAGATGTATTAATTAGGTACTCCACATAAGACGCCGTCCTTGTTTGTCTGGAATCATACCACTTACATAAACATGTTTATTACAACAAAAACAGATCAAGATTTGGACTATAATTATTTCCAAATCTGGTTCACAAGTAACAGGTACAACTAATCCCTTTTTCTGTAAAGTGATGATAAAGAAAGACACAATAAAACAATACGGAATTATACAATAATAACAATTTATTTAACTCATGGCAAAATGTTTGAATAAAAAATGTAAACGTCAGAATACAACAAATAAAATTATTTAACTTTTACTTAATACAAATGAATTCAAATCCCAAATATGAAACTATAACGTTTATGAATAATTTTACTCAACAAAATGAATCAAAATAATCAATAATATTTAATAGTGATGCTCAAAGACAAAATGAAAAATTTAATCACAAATAAAGATAGTTAGTTCGTGAATAATTTCCAAAATTTTACATTTAAATTTTTACAATCTAAAAAAGAATATTTTTAGCTTAAGTTACCTAGATTATTACGTTAAGAGTTCTATTAAACAATAACTCTGAACAGTATCAATAAATGAAATTTTTAACTCTATCTGCATTTAGTTTGAAATTTTCAAACACCCCCAACAGAAGGGTTTCACACAAAACAAAATAAATTATAAAGATGAAATAAACAGTACTGTAACGCGCCACCCCTAGAATATACTAGAAAATCTCCGGAACAGTCGCGAACAAGCTGGTCGAATGCGCCGAAGAAGTCTCGAACTATCCAGAGTCGAATGTGCAGGAAAATGGGGGGAATCTTCTAGCCCCATCGAGAACTAACGCGGGAACGAATATAAGGCTGCGTTGATGGAACCGAAGGCAGTTCTACAGTTAATCAGCGAGTAGTTACGAACGAAATAAATGTTAATTCGTGATAAATAAATTCTTCTGTACATAATTAAATAAATAGTTTAGTGTAAATAAATTCTGGAAATAAATTGTAATAAACTAAGTAAAAATAAATATTATTAAATATAAATAAACGTTTTATATAAAAAGAACATTACAGTACCTTATTTCTAATACAATATCTTTGTCGGTGCCAAGGGTTGCAAAGATTGGCTCTCGCTGCAGTGGTAACGACTTCAGCAGACAAAGAACTCGAAACACGAGCCGGTAACAAAGTTTTTAACAAAACAAGAACGTAAATTTTTATTTTAGCAGTCTTTCAACAAGCAATTAAGCGTTGCCCTCATAAACACAAAAGGGTCTTTTAAACGACACAAACGTCCACAATTATTACTGCTCAGTTCTCTTTTTCCAACAAACAGAATAAAAACATCAAAGTTACTACATTCGTGGTCAACACACAAGATGCGTTTTCCGGAATACTGGCGGCAACTAAATTGCAAATAAAACGAAACTTGTTGCTAACACACGACACAAAACAGGTAATTAGAAATACACCACGATAATGGAGTCTCCACCGAACTCGCTGTTAACCAATACAATCCCCATTAAAGACGGCAATTAAATTGCGAAAAGGAAATTTGACAATTCTTATCCACTCCTCGTGAACTCAATAATTTAATCCGACTAGAATGTCGTAATTGTTCTTCAGGGCCAGCCTCCGAAAGAACACCATAATTCACAAAAACTTAAGACTTTCGAAGTCATGGCAAAATTTAGCTTTATGTTAACAGGCGATTCAAACATACGGAGCGAGTCCGACCTTGTCGCCGAACCGCCTTCGCTGATGACCAAGCTGATACTCTCTAAAGAACGCAAAAGTTTTTGACGCATAAGCGTCTCAAGATAACCAAAGTCAGGCATACACTGTATTATGAAGCTAAATACAGGCAGAAGTACGAACTATGGAAAAATACGAACTCCTAGACTTCCTCTGTAAACCAGCCTTTCTTTTAAACATAAAAATGCTAAAACATAAATAAAGTTTCTGCAAATTCAGACGTATTACCATAGAAATGTTCAAATGTCTACAAAACAATTCTGTACTAAAATAAGGCACGTACACATGGTAATTAAAACATAACGAACCTTAAAAAAAATATTTTTCTAACAACAAAAACAATTAGCAAGCGTTTAAGACGAAATAAAATAATAGATTATTACTGAATAAATACATTTGAGACGAAATTCAAATCAAGAGTCCGGATATGTATGCGAAATTATAAAATAACATTACAAATATACACATAAAATTATATTAAACTATTATTATAAGTAATAATACGCAACAATTGAAATAACCACAGTAAGATTGATCTTTATTGCAACAATTATTTTTTTTATAAAAATAAAAACAAGATTGATTAGCATTTGTTTAAATGAAAAAATAAATTTTCTGCTGTCAAAATGTGGTGACTATCACCTAATATGAGTTCATTAGAAGACAATGATAATGGGACAATTCAAATTTATTTCTCTATTACTTTTTAATATTACACTAATTTGCTTCAAATTACTAAAACCCTTGATCTTTTTAAACACATTTTCAACTTTATCTATTAATTCAGATAATTCCGAATTATTTATTTTCTAATATAACACCACTAATTACTTCTAATTACCTTTCCATCACAAACGATGCAGAAAATGTGATTTTCATCTTGAAATCGCTTAAATCTTTTATCCGTTCTTCTAAGAATTTTTTTAAATTTCACTATGCTTTGATCTTAATATGATAATAAATTTATTCTTTTTATTTGTAAAACTAGCGATCAATAATTAAAAATTGTTCTTTCTATCTTTAGTTATCAAACAGTACTTCCGGCACAAAAACTATCATCAGTATCTATCAGTTGCTTTTTAAAGGGCATCTTCACCTTTACAATTAAACAGAAAATGCAACTGTCTGGGTGCTGACTTGACCAACACTTATTTATTAATGCCTATTTTAATTTTGTTCACTCCAGACACTGACGAATATTTTTTATTATCCCCCCTTACAAAAAGTTCTTTAAAATGATCTATAACACCAAGTTACAGAATAAAAGATCTACAATAAAGGGTACCTCTATTTCAAAAGATTTGACCTGTTTGTGGTAAATATTACTAACTGTCGTCGTAGAAATCAAGTGTTATTTTATACAGGACCGGCTGAAAACGTTAGGCGAGGTATAGCCAAATAGGATTGCCATCCGGCTGGTATTTTATAAAAACCTTTGGATGTCTATTCCGAAACCTATTTGGTTTGGAGCCACAGGAAGACTCTATATGGCTGGAGACCTCCCGTAAGGGGGCAAAAACAATCTGCTTAGGCAACCAACATACTTTGAGTCGATCCTGGCTCAAAGTTCAGATACAGATTGAGTTTTAGAATATTTTAACTTCTTAGACATGTATTGGTTTTTTGGCCCATTCAAGCCGGTTAAACCTTTCAAGACGGTTAGACCTTTCAGATTATTCGGGATCTTCAAGCCAGTTAGATATTTTTGCTCACGTTTACGAAACTTTTCTTGGTTACCCACCCACTCACTCACGAAGAATCTTTGGTTGCAACCTACTCAAGTTCAGGTCCGTTGACATATGAGTTCGTTATTCCCGTGTGTAACGAGATTTCTATGACTCGCAAGATTCCCATGAGTTACGTGATTCTCACGTGTTATTAAATTTGCGCGAGCCAAACTAAGTAAGGTAAATTTAAATTTAAGACACTCTTAGTATTTGTTATTATTTCTTAGCCCTTTGCAATTCTTATCTATGTTTAATAGTACAAGTACTTGCCCAAGATCTCTTTCTTTGGCACACCGTTCTCCGTACATCACCACTCTCCAAAACCGCTGTGCAAAGACAAAAGAATTTATGCAAAATTGTATGCACTATTTTATTTAGGTTGTGGGGTGATTTGGCGTAATTCATGGCCAAATATCTGACACGTGTTTCACGGCCCCACACAACCTATTTCATGTGAATATTATCTTTTCCTTTACCACACCATAACTCATCATGACTCACTCAAATTTACGTTACGCGCCGTTTTCTAGACTATACGTCAGTCTATGAAAATTAAAGAACCGAAACCAAAAAGCAAGAAGTAGCCCCGAACTATGCGTTATCGATTTTTCTATGTGGGTAAACATTTTGAAACTCAAACAAAAGCCAGGTGATCTTCAGATCAGGAAAGAAACCTTTCTGAGATCTACTTTCGTTGAAACTCAGCGGTAGCCAGTTCCATATCTCATCTTCCGTTAAGAGCCTAGGGGTCGTCTGATCCAAGATCTTCAACAACGCTGCGACTCAAGACTTTAGACTAAGAACGCTACTCGTTAAAGAGAGTAGAATTGTCGCCTGACTGGTATTTCGCATTTCCATAGTCCAAACAAAAACCCTTAAAAGAAATTTCACTAAACTATTGTTCTAAGAATTGTCACTCATTTAAATAGAAAAAACTAGAAAGAATTCCAAAGTACGCAAATTATACAAAAAAAAAACATAACTTATGCTGCGTATGCTTGATATATCTCAAATATGATATATGAAGAAACGGACTTTTTATTTTGTAGTGCATGACAATATGTATTATACATACACTGCTCAAACTCTAAAGTGGGACACATCATAAACTCATAACACTAAGCCAATTATTTTGTACTAATATACAGCTAAGTTGCAGATGAAAATTTAAATTAAATACTTCGTTAAATCAAAAAAGGGATTTAATCTAGGCGTTCAATAAATTTGCTTTTAAACACAAAATTTATCACTTAATGCCTTCGTTAGACAGGCTATAAAAATGTTTAAAATTGAACCTAGACCAGCATGTGAAATTTTTGATTAGCCCAAATCCTATAAAGCTTTAAAGCACAAAATTCTTAACAAATAACTCAAGCTTAAGGAACGGTAATTAAGGTAAAATAAAGAAAAACAGACTTACCACAAAACCTAGAACTTTCAAGATTTTTTACAGCGCTGTGAATACTGGAATCAAAGATAAAATCTGTAACAAACAACGCCCAAAAAATCTCTTAACCCAGGCTTCCTAAGTTCGCTAAAATCTCTTTTATATTTTAAATTAAAATTATGTTAAATACTAATAGAACTTTAACAATCAAAAAAATTTGATGACAACTTCATCACATGCATTTGAGTAAATACTTTTATTACTAAGCAAAATTTATAAAACTAGAGTAAAAGTCTTTTACAGGTATTAAACACAAATTTTTAGCAATTAATTTCTTATATTGAGCATGGTGGGGAGGTTAAACAGGACATCAAAGAAGCAGCTGTTACGCAGGCATCATCAGTCCATCCAAACAGAGACAATCTGGCCGCGAGTTGATCGGAAGCTACGGAGATTATTTCTTACTCAGTAGCCAAATTAAAATTGAGATCCACAAACCTCCGGGTTGCGAAAGAACTTATATATAACCAAACATCTCGCATGAGATCTAGAAAAACAAGGACACAATCCTCTTACCCTCGCAGAGATAAGGCTTGTCACAACCACAAAATTATGCTGCCCTTAGCAACTGATATATACACACACGCCTCGAAGGCAACTTTCCGGTCAAGTGAAATCTTAGCACTGAGTCAAATTTACACATTAAGTCCCCTCCAACGGAAACTTGGTTCATAGAAAAATTAAAATTTAACAACCAAGGTGTTAGAATATAATACATTTACGAGTATATAGAATTTGTGTCATGTAGCGCCCTCTATGGGGTAAACACTGTATTATTGATATTGAGGCTAGTTTTAAGATTGAATGAATAACTTTGGTACGAGAAGTCGACGAAGGAACATGTAAAGAAAGAGTTTGGTTATTGTTAAAAGATGTATGTTAATTTAGAATAAACAATTAAAATATAAGTGTAGTATTCATTTTATTAACACAAGGGATGCCTCGAACCGGTATATTCTGTCTTGCATCAGGCCTTAGAATAAATTACAATTAGGCATAATTAATACCAAAGAAGCGACACAGATACCCACAGTAGAGAAAATTTGCAAGATTACTGGCTAAAGCGGATAGTGCAAAAAACCTTCCAATCAATAGTAGTGATAAGGATAAGCCCACCATAATCAACCGGAAGAAACTGTGCGATAGAGTAATATTAACCAGAAACCAAGTGACAGCTGTGACAGTTCACCATACTTCAGAAAATAAAATTAAAGATGGAAAAGAATATCCTTTGTGTGCCGCTTGCTATACTAATTAAATTGAAACAAAATTTGTCAACCTAAAAATTGATTTTAGGATTATAGTCCAGTCAACGAAAGGGTTGTAGAGGATATGGAAAGGGGGAGAATTTTTCTCTTGAGAAATGTGTTGGGGGTAGTTAGGAGGCAAACATACTAAAAGTCCCCTAGCCCTGTCGCTTTAGGGGGGGAGGAGGGTGGAAAGGTCCCTTTTTCGGTTCTTCTCTTATAATTCGGAAACGGTGCATCGTACGGTAAGAAGTATTCCTTACAAAATAAACAATAATTAAATTCCTTACAAGAATGTTTATATTCATTTTCTTCCTATGTGTTATAGTTTCTGAAATATTCGCCAGCAAAAATCGATAATTTTAGAAAAACTTTTTTTGCCTCACATTTTTCATCAAACTTGTCCTTCTAACTCCTCAGCCTTATGTTTTACAGAAAAGTTGTCAGACAGGAAGTTGTAGAGCATTAATGTTTCTTCAAGAATTTGTAACGTTTGCTAATTTATCTACGACAGGTCAGAAGTTACAGCAATCTGAAGTTTTCGGATAAATTTCGTGATTTCTCAAGAAAAGTCAATGAATGCCCAAAAAGTGGTTGTAGAGATATTTCTCACTTAAGGAATGTATTGGTGGTAGTTAGGAGGCAAACATACTAAGAGTCCCCATCCCTAGTCCTGTCGCTTCAGAGGGGGGGGGGGGGGTGTAAAAATCCCTTTTGTCGGTATTTTGATTATAACTCGGAAACGATGCTTCGTACGGTAAAACGTGTTCCTTACAAAATAAAAGATAATTAAGTTTCCTACAAGAATGTTTATATTTATGTTCTTTCTATGTGTTTTAGTTGCCGAGATATTCGCCAGCGAAAATCGATAATTTTTTTTGCCTCACATTCTTTGTCAAACTTGTCCTTCTAACTCCTCAGCCTTAAGTTTTCAGAAAGGTCTTCTGATGAGAAGTCGTAGAGCATTACATCTTCTTTCTAAATATGTATATTTACTAATTTATGTTTTACAGGTCAGAAGTTACAGCAATTTAAAGTTTTCGGATAAATTTCGTGATTTCTCAAAAAAACTATGCTTTCGTTATTATCGTTATTTATGTATTAAAAAATTGAAATTTAAAAACAATCTTACCTAGCCTTGTCAAATTCCAAATACATATTTCTGAAGGACATTTAATGCTCTACAACTTTCCGTCTGACGACCTTTCTGAAAACATAAGGCTGAGGAGTTAGAAGAACAAGTTTGACGAAGAATATGAGGCAAAAACAAATTATCGATGTTCGCTGGCAAATATCTCAGAAACTATAACACATAAAAAGAAGATAAATATAAACATTCTGGTAGGAAATTTAATTGTCTTTTATTTTGTAAGGGGCACGTTTTACCGTACGACGCACCGTTTTCGAGTTATAAGCAAAATTCCGAAAAAAGGGATTTTTCCACCCCCTTCCCCACCTGAAGTGGCTGGGCTAGGGGCAGGGACTTTTAGTATGTTTGCCTCCTAATTACCCCTAACACATTCCTCAAGAGAAAAACTCTCCCCCCTGCCATGTTCTCTACAACTCCCTTTTAGGTATTCATTGCCTGGACTATTAATGAAGCTATAAAAACTACTCGATCTTTTAGTATGAACTTGTCATTTTAAAATATCTCTCCAAAAAGAGAACTTTCAAAAAAATACAGGAACATACATACATAAATTGTACGAAAGTACAATTTAAATATAACACATGGAAAGGTGACTACAAGTGACAGTTACAAGTTATCACCTTTATTATATTGCTCTAGAATAGTGGAGTTTTCTAATATTAGCTTATAAAGTACCGTCTCACAGGCATATACAAGTATTCATTCAGTTCTTGGTGTAAATTTGCTGATGAGTAGTAAATGCAGCTGTTGTAGTCTAAAGTAGGCTATTTAGTTGAAGCTTTTTGTTAACGTATAGGCTCAATGTTAGAAGTATCCAGATCGATCCAGATTCTACTGAGGCATTTCTGACATTCCATTAAACAATTTCATTGTTAAATGAAGCAGACGTAGAATTTTAAATTTTTCGTAAAGGAAATATCTTGGTTTCACATTTAGATTCCTTGAGTTTAATATTTCATAAAGCAAACTAACGGCGGAGACAATTTATTACTTTTTGAAATTGTTTAGCTGAATGGTGAAGGCTGTAATCTTAACTAGTAAATACGACTGCATCATGCGCAAACATTGCGATTACTCCATGGTTACTCTGCATATTACTAACATGAATTATTAAGAGATGTTGATTGCAGAACGCTACCTTAAACAGTATCTGTTCTGATAGGTTTATATAGAACAATAGTGGCATTAGTTTTAACGGCAAGGTATTGATTATCCAAAAAGGAAATTATTATAACAGCGATGTAGCTAGAAATACCAAAATGCAGTAGTTTAGATTTAGGGTCTTCCAGTCGTACTTTAGCAAAGGCCTGCGCAACATCACGAAATGATACTGTTGTATTATACTGTTTACTTTCATAATCAATTTCAACGAGTTCTACTAGTCTGAGCAGTTGCTGATGAGTACTATGATGCCTGCGAGAGCCAAATTGAAAACATGGTAATATATGTAAATGTTGCATGTCTTACTCGGGTTGAAATTGGATTATCTTCTCTAGAAGTTATGATCTCAGTAGCCTTATTGGTCAATACCTTTTTAAGAGAATTTTATTTAACATTTGCTATTTTCTAATCTTTTGGAAAATATTCCTCTCTAAACAGACACTAAAAAGTAAAGCAAGGAAGATCATAAATTTACTTGTGAAATGCTTTAACGCTAAACTAGATATTATGACTGGTCTAGAAATTTTTTTAGATAAAGAGCTTTAATTATACCTTTAGGTTCTGATGAAGAAATAGGATTACTGTTTATTGGATAGGAAAGTGGGTTTTTCCGTAGGTAAGGCTGTCGGTAACTGAATTTGTGTAACCATTGGACCTTTTCATTGGTTGTGAGTCTGTTGTGTCTTATCTTGATTTAGTTGTTCTACCTGTGATATCAATGCATTGAATTTTCTTTCTGGTTTTCCATAGAGAACTTTTTGTTGATGTCGTCTATCTCCAGCCTTTAAGCGAGTCATCTGACACTTTTATTAGCTTTTAGCACATTTTTTAACCTAAGTCACAAACTTCCCAATTTACCGTAACAAGTAATGCGTAATATATTCAAATAATAATTAATGCATAAACATTATGTTTGTAAATACAGATCCACTGGAGTTACCGGTAGTATAAAAGTCAATGGAACACCTAGAAACATGAAGACATTTCATAAATTGGCAGCTTATATAATGCAGGACGATCTTTTACAACCATTTTTAAATGTAGAAGAAATGATGATGATAGCAGCCAAACTAAAATTAGGAGATCTTAAAAGTACAGAGGAAAAATCAGCAACAGTAAGTGTGCTAAACAAACCTCCAACGGCAAAAAAACCATTCTCTCTTTGTGTTACAGGTTAATGAAGTACTAACATTATTGGGTTTAGAAAAATGTTTAGGAATTAGAACAGAGGAGTTATCAAAAGGGCAGAAGAAAAGATTATCAGTCGCATTAGAAATGGTCAGTAATCCACCGGTAATATTCTTAGATGAACCAACCAGGTTAGTTTTTAAAGTAGAAATATGGAAGGAATTAATTTGTTCTTTTCTTCTAGCGGAATGGACACTGTATCAGCAAAACAGTGTTTAAATACTTTTCAGACTTTAACAAAGCAAGGAAAAACTGTAATTTGTACAATTCATCAACCTTCTGCGTCTATGCTACAGCAATTCGATCAAGTAAGTAGTATTATTTTAGTGATTTAATTAACTATTTAAGATTATTAATTAACAGGTATATTTTATACACGATGGGTTGTGCGTTTACAATGGTTCCATGACTAACATAATTCCCTTCTTGTCTACTTTAGGTTACGAATGTCCAGTTACATATAGTCCTGCTGATTATAGTAAGATATTAACGTTTTAAAAGTATTTCATCATTCAATCTTCATATTAGTGAGTATTAAAAACATGAATACGGAATGCAAACGCTATCTTTTTAGGAAAATAAATAAAAATTAAATTAGAATTCTAAATAAATCATTTTGGCCAAATTGTTATTATTTTTTTAACCAATTAAATTCCGCAAATACACTATTAACTTCTAACACGATTCCAAAAATTAAAGTTAATTATTAAATGGAATTCAATTTTTGTTTTGTAACCCGGGCTAAATAAGATGACCTAACAGATAAATAGAAATGCCGACAGCTCGTTTTAAGGCCGGAGATGGGAAGGGTGAACTAAGAAGTTTTTGGTTGTCCTACGAAAGAGCAACTAGAAATGAAATCAAGTTTTAATTTAGTACTATCATAGGTACAATAACTAAAACAAGGTCATGTTGAAGCTGTAAATCATAATAGTGATTATCCATGCATAATAATTAATTGGCAAACGTCAAAAGTTCCCACAACGACATGCGACGGAACCCAAGCACTAACAATCTAATTAACTCATTACGTAGACAGACTAATAATATAATAGTTTCAATAATTACATAAAGGCCGTAAAATTTTCTGACCATGAAAAAGGCTGTACCGTAAACTGAGTCTGCAATTGTAAATGCTGTATTCATATGCTTGAAGTATAGTGAAATAGATTCAGTCCGTAAATTGCTTGCTTGTAATCATTAATTATAATATGTGCTTTTCCGCGTAATCTATAGTACACCAAACTGTATTACCGTCTTTCCTCAGCTGACTTATAAATAGAGTCCTCGGAAACTAACAAATAAACAGTTATGATTACAGACACACTGTCTTCGGTAGCAACATCTTCAGGTTCTTCAGAAACATCAGTAGCATACTTGACGTCGTTGTTTGCTGATCGCACGTTATTATAGTATTTTACTTTCTTTATAGTTGTAGAAACCGTTCAAACAGTTCAAGACTCAGCACTAGCTTTAAGTGAAGGTATTCAAAATGGAAAAACTAACCAAAGAGACTTATTAAAAGAAAGCCTTTCAAGCCTTCTACCAAGATTACCATTTTCTATCGATGAAGACATAGATGTTCCAATAATTGATGCGCACTTTCCAACAACATTCTGGTCACAGTTTTATATTCTTTCTTCTAGAATGTTTTTACAACTAAAACGAAATAAGATGGAGATTTGGCTGCAAGTGTTTAACCATGCAGTAGCTACGCTAATATTTGTATTATTATACTACGGTATTGGCAATAACGCCGATAAAATAGTGTTTACCTACCATTATTTTATATCAACACTGATATTTTTTCTTTATACGTATACAATGCTACCTGTTGTCTTGTGTAAGTATTAATTATTAAACTTTGAGTCATAAAGATCCAAGTCAAATTATTCTTGCAGTTCCTACAGAACTTCAGTTACTGAAAAGGGAATACTTCAATAGGTGGTATGACTTGAAACCATATTTTCTAGCGTTGACATTAAGAGGTTTACCACTTATGGTATTATGAGTTAATAGGTAATTAAAGTTTACTTAAGCACACTCAATTTTAGGTACTATTAGGGCTAGCATTTACTTCTACTACGTACGTGTTTACCAATCAACCTATAGAATTATATCGTTTTGTATGGTTTTCTGCGGTGTGTATTTTAACAGCTATCGCTTCAGAAGGTTTAGGTATGACAATTGGCTCAGTTTGTAACCTGATGGTAAGAATTACTAAAATCCTTAAATTATTTTTAAATAATCGTTGCTTACAGAATGGATCCATGCTAGCATCTTGCATAATTGCCGCATTAATTTTATTTTGTATTCACGGTGCTGGATATGGTAGCCAGATAAGTCCAATTATGAAAGTTATTATGCATTTTAGCTACCTTCGTGTTGGAATTGTTGCAATAAGCAACGCTATGTTTAGAAACAGGGATTCTATGGATTGCGTGGACAAACAGTACTGCTATTATCAAGATCCAAAACGATTTTTGCAAGACTTAGGTGTAGACAATACACCCTGTAGTTTGTATATTTCTTGTTTGATTGTTTTTGTTGTGGTGTTTAAAGCTAGTGGCTTTTTAGCTTTAAAGTATAGATTAACTTCTGAGTTTTCTAAAATAATTGTAAATTATACATACAAGGTTTTTCGGCATCGTTAGCATGCTTATTTGTTATAGAGAAATTGTTAATTGTTCATTAGATATTTGTTACTGAAAATATACTTAAATGGGTAGACAGGGAGTGTTTAATAAATGATAATTGACTTTATTATTTGCTTATACGTTTATGTTGCTGTTTAGAGATTATAATTGCTACAGTCGCTATCAAAAATGTCACATTAATGTCTTCGTTACTTAATGTTTGTATCAAATTAACTCACACAAAAATATTAAAGAACTAACCAGGTCCTTGAGATGACTAAGTCAGAGTAAAGATAGCTACAACCTTCTTCTCGGCATTATTGTATACCCTACGCTTTTTGAAAAATTAGGTATAATTTTATTAAAATAGCCTCCCACCTATGTCAGCATTAGAAGCATCAGTCTGCTTAAAAGCAGGTTTAATAAAATCTAGACTAGCTTTTAAAGATGGGAGAAGTCAAAAAGATATTCTAGGTTGTCGTTTCTGCAGACACCGTACCCTTACAAGATCTTCATTCGTTTTTTAATAGGCTGTCGGCTTATCTTGCTTAAGGAACTGTGTCTTCGAAAGATGCTTGAATTGCTATTTTTACCTTTGCAGAAGCTTTACAAATCTGCCCAGTTTTCATAATAAAAGCAATTCGAGGTGTTAATCGAGCTATTGCCACACTCTGTTGCAAGGTTTCGGAAGCTGACCTTGCTTTCGTCCTCAGGCATTCGGCATAAGAAGGGCGGTTTGGTTTATTATTTTGCATTTTTTAATTTACTTTTTTTTTCGTAAATCTTCGACCTCCTGGGGTAAATTAAAAAAATGCAAAATCATAAACCAAACCGGCCTTCTCAGCTGCAATAACTACCGGGATGACCTTAACTCGACAATTCCACATTCTTTGTGTTTCTAACGCTAGTTCCTTGTACTTCAAAACCGTTTCAGCTTCCTTTTCTTTCACTCTTCTGTCTCTTGGTACTGATACATTGATGATCAAACATATCTTTCCTTTTTTTTAATTACTATGTCAGGTCTGTTAAATCTAATTTCCCTGTCTGTCTATATTTGTTTATTCCACATTATTATTGTCTCCTCCTCTTCTGCTACTGGTTGTGGGTTATGCTCATATCATTTTTTCCCACTTCGATACCATATTCTTTGCAAATATTATAATGGAGGTTTCTACAGACTTGGTCGTGTTTTTTATATATTTGGGTTTGGCAAGAATTGCACATCCTGCTATTATGTGCTCCGTGGTCTCTTCTTGTTCTTCACACAACTTGCATTTACTGTTGACATTCTGACTCAGTATGTCCTTTTTATGGTATCGAGTGTTAATTGCTTAATCCTGCGCTGCTAGGATGAGACTTTCTGTTTGCCTTTAAATTCCCTTTTCCGTAACCATTCGTAGGACTGTTCTGTGTCTATAAGGTGTTCTTACACTGCACGCAGATATTGTCCATGCATTTGCTTTTCTACCCACTTGTTTCTTGTTTGCTCTAGTATTTTGTTCTTTATCTTATTCTTTGGGTACCCTTCTATTCTATTTCCTCTCTCTTCTATTCGGATTCCTTCTGAGATTTTTCTTACTATCTTCATTATAGATTGCCCCGTTGGTAGGTCTTGGTCAATTCTTTTTATTAATCCTACATATTTGTCATTCTCTTTGCTGTGAAGGTAGTAGGATAGATTTATGATAGCTGCTTTGTATGTTCTCACTACCTGCATTAGTCTACGACCACCATCTTTTCTTGATGTGTATAGGCGATCTACATCTGCTTTTGGATGGTGCATCTTATATGTCGTTAGCATTTTCCTTGTCTGTCTATCTATATTTTCTAATTCCTTTATCTTCTAATATACTACTCCAAAGCTGTTCTGGAGCACAGGTACTGCTATCTCACCTATAGCTAACATTTTATTTCTACTATTTAGTTGGCTCTTCAAAACCCTTCTTACTCGCCTAATGTATTCTCTTCGTAATCTATCTTTTACTTGTGTTTCGTCTATTCCTCTGGTTTCATTTATCCCTAAATATAAGTCTCGTTCTTGCCTGGTTCTTTGATCAAATCACTAGCTGCCACTTCTATACCTTCTGACTTCACCCTTTCTCCTCTTTTACATGTCACTTTTGCACATTCTTCTAATCCCATCTCCATACCTATATCAGTGCTATATGTTTGTATTACTTTTATTTCCTTATTAGTTCTTGTTTATTTTTTTTCGAAGGTTTTCAAATCATCCATATACAATAGGTTGCTTACTTTAACATTTTCATTTTTCATTTGATATCCGCAATTTAATGTACTTAATTCGTATGTTAATACGGATTAAGTAGAATATACCCCGCTTTATTTTAACTTTTCCTATTGTTTTTACTTTTTCTTGGTTTGGTATTATTAGCTTTTTGTCTCCCATTTTGTCATTGTAGTTTCTAACATCTTAACTAGGACATTACATATTCCTATTATCTCTAGACTTTTAACAATCCAGCTATTAGGCACGCTGTCATGCTTTTTTGCATTCAAACCATGCTATGCTTAAATCCTTTTTTTGTCGTTTACAGTCTTCTGCTATCATTCTTGACATTACCAGTTGGTCATTACATCCTTTGTTCCCTGAACTACATCTTTTTTGCTCTTTTGGCATTATATTATTATTGTATATATATTCAGACAGTCGGTTGGATATTACTGCAGTCATATTCTTATATAAGGTCGGTAGGCATGTTATCGGTCTATAGTTGGTGGCTTTAGTTGTGTCTTCCGATTTGGGTATTAGGTATGTTGTTCCTGTTACCATTTCCGTAGAGTTTCTGGATTTTTAATTAATCTTGTAAATAGGAAGGCTAAATGTTTATATGCAGCAGTGAAATGTTTCAGCCAATAGTTTGGTATCGCATCTATTCCTGGAGCTTTCTAGTTGGCGGTTTTTTAAATAGTTTGCTTTACTTCCTCTTTTTTTATTTTGTCCCAAGTCATTCTTGTTTTTATTCGATCCTCATTTCGTTTGAGCCATACCGCTTGCTCATTATGTTGCGTTTCTACTTCCCAGATCTGCTTCCAAAACGTTTCCATTTCGTCCTGCTTTGCCAATGGTATTTTATTTACATTTATGTGCCTTTTTCTAATGTCTTATAAACCTTTTTTCTGTCCGTGTTATATAGTTTATTTTGTACATATTGTCACTGTCTCTTTTCGTATCTTTTAATTCTATTGAGCTTAGCGTCTATTTTCTGTTTAAAAGTTTTTATAGTTTCTGTTATTTTCTCTTCTGTATCTATTTCATATTTTTTATATATTTTAGCTAATTTATTAATAGCTCTATTACTTATATTTCCCCTTTTAGCTTCCGAGAGCACTGATAATTCTTTTCTGCTATCCGATATCTTTTGCCTTTTTTCTATCCTTCCATTTTTCAGTTCGCCAATTATTGTTTTTATTTAGTTTATTTCATTTTTCGACGATTTTATAAGTAGCTACATTTATCGCCGCATATATTAATAAATTAGTTTTTGTCATATCATAGTTGTTGTTTTCTATCGTATATTTCAAGATTTAATAACCATTATGAACACTGAATGTTTCTGAATTGCATGCAATAAATATAAAGGCGTTATTCTACGACGGGAAACAAAACCTAAATAAAATGTTTGCGTTAAGCGTTCCCCTGCCTTAAAGTAAAGTAAAATAAAGCATTTCTTATTATCGAATAACAGCGTTTTAAACTGAGTGAAGTACTAAATTATCTTAGTTTTGAGATTGAGAATCAGCTGTATCTGGATCTAGAAGTACTTGTGGTGAGCACAGAAAGTAAGTTTCTTTATTTTCTCGGTAAGATGCGCATGTCAGTAATGTATGGATCAGACGATAATAGAAGCAATGCAAGAAATCTTCTATTGTTATTCATTTTGAAGGTCTGCACATACGTCTTTAAATCCATGTTGTAACATTCTTGAGCTTCTTCTGCTAACTGGCTCTTGGGAAGAATTACAGCGTTTAGCATAGTATGAATCGACTACAAAAAAGCATATGACAGCGTGCCACATAGCTGTCTAGAGATAGTAGGAATGAGTAATGTCCTAGCTAAGATGTTAAAAGCTACAATGACAAAATGGCAGACAAAGCTAATAAGACCAAACAAAGAAAAAGTAAGTAAAATAGGAAAAGTTCAAATAAGGCGGGGTATATTCCATTGGGACTCCCTATCCTCAATTCTATTTTGCATAGCAATGGCCCCATTAACATACGGATTAAATATATGAAATTGTGGATATCAAATAAAAAATGAAATAGTTAAAGTAAGCAACCTATTATACATGGATGATTTAAAATCTTCGAAAAAAATGAACAAGAACTAAGAAAGGAAATAAAAGTAATACAAACATATAGCACTGATATAGGTATGGAGATGGGATTAGAAAAGTGTGCAAAAGTAACATTTAAAAAAGGAGAAAGGGTGAATTCAGAAGGTATAGAAGTGAGAGATAGTGACTTGATCAAAGAACTAGGCCAGAACGAGACTTACAAATATTTAGGGATGAATGAAACCCGAAGAATGGACGAAACACAAGTAAAAGATAGATTACGAAGAGAATACATTAGGCGGGTAAGAAAGGTTTTGAAGAGCCAACTAAATAGTAGAAATAAAATGTTAGCTATAGGTGAGATAGCAGTACCTGTGCTCCAGAACAACTTTGGAGTAGTAAATTGAAAGATAAAGAAATTAGAAAATATAGATAGACAGACAAGGAAAATGCTAACGATATATAAGATGCACCATCCAAAAGCGGATGTAGATTGCCTGTACACATCTAGAAAAGATGATGGTCGTGGATTAATGTAGGTAGTGGGAACATACAAAGTAGCCATCATAAATCTATCCTACTACCTTCACAGCGAAGAGAAGGACAAATATGTAGGATTAATAAAAAGAATTGACCAAGACCTACCAACGGGACAATCTATAATGAAGATAGCAAGGAAAATCTCAGAAGAAATCCAAATAGAAGAGAGAGGAAATGAAGCAGAAGAGAATACAAAAAATAAGATCAAGAACAAAATACTAGAGCAAACAAAAAACAAGTGGGTAGAAAAGCAAATGCATGGACAATATCCGCGAGCAGTGCAAGAACACCTTATAGACAAAGAAGAGACCTACGAATGGCCACGGAAAGAAGAACTTAAAGGCAAAACAGAAAGTCTCATCCTAGCAGCGGAAGATCAGGCAATTAACACTCGATACCATAAAAAGGACATACTGAGATAAAATGTTAATAGTAAATGTAGGTTGTGTAAAGAACACGAAGAGCCCACGAAGCACATAATAGCAGGATGTGCAATTCTTGCCAAACACGAATATATAAAAAGACACGACCAAGACTGTAGAAACCTCCATTATAATATTTGCAAAGAAGACGGTATCGAGGTGGGAAAAAATGTATGAGCATAACCCACAACCAGTAGTAGAAGCGGGGGAGACAATAATAATGTGGAATAAACAAATACAGAGAGACAGGGACATTAGAGCTAACAAACCTGACATAGTAAACAAAAAAAAAAAGAAAAGAAATGTTTGATAATCGACGTAGCAGTATCAGGAGACAGAAGAGTAAAAGAAAAGTAAGCAGAAAAAGTTTTGAAGTACAAGGAACTAGCGTTAGAAACACAAAGAATGTGGAATTGCTGAACTTAGGTCATCCCGGCAGTTATTGGAGCGCTTGGAACGATAACAAACAGCTTTAAGAATTATATAAAAAAAATCCCTGGACATCAATTCTCCAAAAGTTTACAGAAAAGCGTATCACTTGGCACGGCGCATAGAGTGAGAACGGTTCTAGGAGAAACATCAAACGAGTAAATTTAGACTTCAGAGAATATAACATCTGCCTGAGGGACATGGAGTGTTCCAAACAAAACAAAATCCAGGAGATACCTGAGTGATAAAGAAAATAATAATAATAATAAACGTCTTTGTTTATTTTTTTTCTATTTATAATTACAATTAATTTGCATGTGTAATTTATTACATTAAGAGGAGAAGTTCAGCGGGTAAGATACGCGCTGCTCTCCCACTTAATCTCTTTAAGAAAAGAAAAAAAGAAAAGTAAAAAGAAACGAAAATAAAAGAATGAAAATGTTAACAAAAAAATACAAAAAAAATTGTATATATATAGGTATATCTCGGGATTATTCTCGATCAAAGGTAAGTCTGGTTGCATTAAGATCATGGTGCTCAATAATTAATTATTGCTGGTTTGTTTGTACTCATGAACCTATACGTTGGATTTGTATTTACAAAGACAAACGTATTATTATTGGGTCATATTGATAAACTGTATCAAATGCTCCCACTTCAATTAATAAGGAATGGTGACTACAATTTGCTTCTGGTAGAAGTGATCTAGAGGTATTGCACACGCATCTACTGCACTCTGTTAATATGGCTCACTTTCTTTAAAAATTCACATAGGTAATATCTAAAATTTTATGTTTTTGTGATGAAGAGATACTTAGTGTGATGGCGGTGTGAAGGACATCGGGTGCGGGTAAAACAACTACTGGAAAAGACTTGGGACGTAAGACGTATGAGTTTGGACAAAGGATGCAAGGAACAACTACAACAAGGCTGAATAGGTAGGTAAAAAAGCAAAAGAAAAAAGAAAAGTAAAGAAAGAAAAGAGAAATTTAAGTGTAAGTTAAGAGTGTTAAACATAAAATAATCTAATTACTACCGAAATAAAAGAGAATAGTAAGAAAAAGGATTAGTAGTAAAATTAAACATAAGGTGTCAAATTGTAAGAAAATATTTGTGATCAGTTAAGTGTCACAGAAAAATAAAAGGAAAATCATTTATTATTTGATAAGTGTCAACGTTTCAACGTTTCAACCTAACCTAAGTTGTATGATAGTATAAAATAGTAAAATAATTATCCCAAAAAATAATCTTATATTTGTTAAATTTTGGGCATTCGAATATATATAAAAAAAGGAATTTAATTAAAATAACAAACTCGAAATTCTTAGACCCTGAGATAAAAGATAATAAAAATAACTATTGGAAACACGGTAATTCATCAAGTAATATGTTCTTAAGTAGAATAGCAGGGCATCCAGAACTATTACAATATAAATAATTAATAAAAAGCACCCTGTGTATGGGTGCAGTAAATGGTCGCGCTGAACGCTGTTTAATCTGATATACTCAAAGTTAATGCTCGATGCTTCTGCTTAAAGAAAGTTTACACGTAAATAAATAACGTGCACAGCTAATATGCACCACATCTTACCGAAAGCAACAAAATTCAATACCGTTCCAGCCAGGCATCAAATAACGGCAACAATAATATTCAATAAAGGGAACAATTTTTACTATACGCAAAAATTCAATAAAGAAATTTAAAACTCTATAACGTAAATGATAATAATAAATATTTTAAAACGTAAATACTAAATAAACGAAAATAACATTATAAAACCTTAATTAAAAATTGAAAGTACTTTAATTTATCACAAAACTCATACCTCAAGCAATGGATACAATACCCAAAAAGGCAAGCAATTAACATTTTTGCCACTAACTATCATTTAGGCTAATAGCCAATAGCTATAAATCTAATCACTGTCAAACGAATTTGTTGTAACTGACAAAAAGTATCTTAAAAACCCAAAAATGGTAAAAATCACTACAAAATCACATTCGGCAACGGAAAATAGATATGTTTCAACAAATTCATGCAGAAAAGAAAAATAGGCTAGATGGTACAACTACGATCAGTTTTTCTAATCTTCTGGAAATTAACACATTTTCGGATGACCTTTATCTTTAACAAAGCAGTGTTTCGCTAAAAGGCATTGCAATCTCAATGTTCTTGAGCGAAAGAATTTTAGATTTATATAACTACATATTGTTATGATATGGAAAGCTCTTTTTCTAAGGGTCCTTATTTTTCTTCGTTTGGTTCTTAATTTTTTTTATTAAATATTAAATATTAATTAATTTATTTTTTTCCTGTCATTACATTTATTAAAAACAAAAAACAAAATTTTTTTTATACTCTCTTTTTTTATCATTTTCAAATATCACTACATTTTTAATATCATCACATTTACATTTTTAATATCATCACATTTCCCCTCCATATTAATATAAATTTTAAGAATTTTTACTATAGCTTAAATTTTGATTAATATTAATTAAAATATACTCAATTGTGAATTCCATTACAATTTGATCTTTGTTTCTTTTATTTGTCTTATGTAATATAATAGATATTGTTTTGTTTCATGGTATACATAATTCTTTTTTATTGTTTTTTTTAACTCAATATTCGATATTTTCATTTTATTTCACATTTCCTTCCTATTTCTCCTTTATTTTCCTCTATTTTCCAACTAGCTTTCATTCATGCTGCATTCATACAAATCATTTTCTACAACTTCTTAAGAAATTGCAAAAATTATTTTCTCTAGTAGTAACGTTTTCTTCATATAACTTAACACCCTGCCTCATTTATCTACTTTAATATCATATTCTATCTTTGCTTATTCATATTAAGGATCATATTTTACCTTTTCTTTTAATATTATCAATCATATCATTAATTATTTATTATTATTATCATTATTATTCTACTAACTTCATATTCAAATCTTCATAATTATCATCATTTTAATAATACTTCATTAATAATTATTTAACTCATTATGATTATCTTTAACACATTCATTCAAGCATCATTCATACCTTCTTGTCAAACCTAATATAAAATGTTCCCTATTCTTCTTTGGTTATTTTTGTCAACATGGGTTTCTAATTTTACTTTAACATTCTCTTGCAGCATTTATTCTAGTTCTTTGATTTTTTTTTCTTTTTCTGTATTTGTAATTTCTTTGTTCCTCTCTGACTCCTGATAGTAAACTTTTTAAATGTTCTTTCATTATTATTTTATATTTTTCCATCCTTATTTTGGATTTACTATCTGTCTTAAATATTTTATACCTCGATTCCTTATTTTTTTTTCTAGTCTTATTTTTAGATTTTCTTTTGACTTTGATCCCCTCCAACCTCTTATTTTCCATTGTCATCTTTATTTTGTTTCTTCTTTCTGCTTTTCTTGCTCTTCTTAGTTTATTCTGCCAATTAATAGTACATTTCAATTTTTCTTTATTATTATTGTTATTTTGATAATTTTTTTCTTTTTTGTAATTATTCTTTATCTTATTTTTAAGATTTGCCTTTCTTATTGGTAAACTGTTAATTCTTTTTTTGGGATTTATTCGTTTGTAGTTTACTGAGAATTTTGCCATATTTTGAATCCCGCTATCTAATATACAATAATGACTTGGTCCATGATTACCTGCTGTTGATTTCTCTTCAACATTTTTGTTTATTTTTTCTAATTCTATTTTCACATTCTGCTGGTAGTTTCTTGTGCTTTTTCTTGCTCCTTAATTTTCTCATTTATATCTGCATCCCTTATTTGTAACATGTTGATAATTTCTTCTTGGTGTCTTTCTATTTTCCTACGCATTTCATTTTGACATTCATCTATCTTATTATTCACCTCTTCTTGTATTTCACCTCTCATGTTTTTAACAATATTATCCCATCTATTCTCATGATCTTCAAATTTTCTTTGAATTTCTTCAAATCTTTTCTCTTGATTATGATTGATTTCTATAAATCTTTTAGTATTATCTTGTTTAATCTCTTCTAATCTTTTAGTTTGGTCTTCTATTCTTTTAGTTTAGTCTTCAAATCTTTTAGTTTGGTCTTCAAATCTTTTATCTTGGTCTTGTTTCATTTCTATTAATATTTTAAGTAAATCTGGTTGTTGTTGTCTTATTCCTTTTTGCTCTTTATCTCCCTTTTCAGCATCTCCCATGGTCTCCTCCATACTTGTACTTTCTTCTTCCATCTGTTCAATTTCAATATTTTCTTCCTCTCTTTTGTCCCTTTTTCTACTATCTATCGATTTACCTGGCTTTGACATCTTTCCACTACCAACAGACAACTAACAAAATGATAATTATGTCTTTTATTTAACTTGCCCTACCACGTTGGGACGCCAATTTTTTTATGTTATGATATGGAGAGCTCTTTTTATCGGGGTGCTTATTTTTCTTCGTTTGGTTCTTAATTTTTTTATTAAAACGCTATTTTTTTGACAATATTAATTTATTTTTTTAATGTCATTACATTTATCAAACAAAAAACAAAACTTTTTTTTTCCTCTCTTTTTTTATCATTTTCAAATATCACTACATTTTTAATATCATCACAATATGTATTATAATCTTTGTTTGCTTATTTTTAGATTGCTATTTCATGACATTGAATTTTAAACAAGTAGTTGCATTAGGAACTGAGGTTAATGAATTATTTTTTGCTTCTATTTTGCTAATTAGCTTGCTTTCTAGGTTTTGTGTTTCTCCAATGTGTAGAACACAAAACAAAACAAATTTTTTCATAACTTTAAACGCTTGTATTTAATTAAAATTTCCACATCAGTAAGGTAAAGTATAACATGCGTAGCACTAAATCACAAATATACTTAATGGGGCCCTTTTAAGCTGTGTGATGCTTGCTCTGCCCCGGGATCGGCCGACTTCACGCTTCATTGAGTTGCCAATTAATTCATTATGGTCCATTATCACTGGAATAAAATTGATAAATCTTTGATTTCTTGCAATACTTTGGTTCCTTACTTATTTATCCTCTTCCTCGTATTACCGGTTAGGTGTCGAGGGTTGTATTGCAGTTTTCCCCAGGCTCTTCTGTCCATCGCCAGTCGTCTAGCCTTTGGCCACGTTGAGCCCCTATCTCTTATTAGTTTACTGACGGTGTCATTCCAGGTTGTTTTAGGTCTATGTGTGCGTCTTTTGGTGTCCGTGTTAGTTTCCCTTATCATTTTTACCCTATTGTCATTTGTCATTCTTACTACATGACCGAACTACTGTAACTGTCTCCGTTCAATTATTTTTAATAGCAGCGTCCGTCATCTCCAGCCTCTCTCGAATAGTCGCGTTTCTTAGTTTGTCACTTCTATACACTCCTTTTATACATCTGAGTATTCTCATCTCCGCAGCTTGGATTTTAGATTTCATTTTATCACTTAGAGTCCAGGACTCACTGCCATATATTAAGATTGAGATAAATACAGTTTCATAAAGCTTTACTTTTGTGTTCTTATTTACTTCTCTTTTCCGAAAGAAAGTTGTCTTCAGCGCATTAAATAGTCCAGTTGCATTTTTCAGTCTGTTATTTATATTATTTTCTATATCTCCTTTGCAATCAAACATGGCTCCTAGGAACTTCAATATATTAGTTTGTTTTAGTCTTTGTCCATTTACGTTAACATCCCCTGTTTCCTGTGTGTCAGCTATTACCATCACTTCGGTTTTATTCAGGTTAATATTCATGCCATATTCTTCCAAGGACTCTTTCTATCTTAAAATTGTTTCTTGTAATTCTCTGCTACTTGAAGCTAGGGGTAATAAATCATTTGAATAATTTTGTATTTGCCTGCAGCAGCGTTGCCAAGTTTAAATTTCTTTTTTTTTTGGTTCGGCAAATCTAAGCACGTTGGAACATTCGTGTTTTCTATTTTGGCATCTTGAGAGGTTGAGGAAGGCTGCTATCTAAAGCTTTATTGGCATTTACGGGACACCCTATATAACAATAAAAATATAAAAAAACTGTGGCAAAAGAGTTGAGAAAAATCTATTCAATTTCTTTATATTTTCATAATTCCCAAAATTTTTAATTGGTCAGTTGATATTTTTTTATTTTAATAATTAGATACTTAACCATGTTAAGGTATAATTCTCCGATGGAAAAAATAATATTTCTGAAACACCTCTAAAATTTTTTCATAGTCACCAAGAAACTCCGTGAATCTCGCGGGCCTAAGTCTAAATCCATCACAGCTACGATCTTTTCATCAGTATTGTTCACTACGTCTTCAAAATGTCTCTCTATCGCTGGACCAGAAATTTATTTTAATACCTTTATCTGTATCTTGTAACGTGACTTTGCGTTACAATTTAAATTTTAAACAAACTAGGACCCTTATGTCCTAGGCCGGCTGAGCTCAGGGGTGGCCTTGAGCGTGGATAATTCGGAGGGGGAAAGCACAATAAAACACACAAATAATTTAACATATCAATATATTAATCTCAAGCAGTTGTATTTATATTGATAGCACAAAAAAATTTGGCGCCAAGGATTATATAATTTAATACTATCAAAAAAAATTATTAGAACGATTATTTAAGTTCAAAAAAATGGAGCATACAAAAATTTAAAATTCTATTTAGTCCTATTAAAAGTCTTCTAAGCATAGAGTAAATTGAAATTCTCAAATCATTTAATAAATTAATTTGAAATAAAAAAAAAGACAGGGAACACAACGTCAGAACAGATGAAAAAAAACAATTAAGGAACTTACTTGAAAGTAGCAAATTCAGCTGATATAGCTGTCAGACCGAAAAGATGCTTCTTCTTAACCTGAAACAAAATTACAAACACAACTGTTCTAATACTTGTGGCTCATCCCGTATGAAATCATTAAATTTAAATCAACATTAGATCTTAAATCATTCAAAAGCAATTTTTATTTAACTTAACAAAAATTTAAAAAAACTGTTTTATTTACAGCATCTTTTTATGAAATGAGTGTAATGCAACTTTACGGAAAAATTTAACTCTAAGCTTACTCAGAGCGCAAACATTTTAATGAATCTAGTAAACAATTTGGTTACAAGGAAATCTAATAAATTACAAAACTAATTCATAATGGTTAATCGTTCCTGAAGGAAAGAAGACGACAATAGAAATTTAAAAGTCTTGTAACACGATGCGACGGGCGACCGTACTCGTAATCAGGAGATGACGTCCAAAATTCACTAGGTGACGCGCAGTTCCGAGGTACCACGACTGTTCTCAGCGCTTAGGAGGTGATGAAACAGCTCCCCACTACTGCATCGAAAGAAACCCCCAATAACGCTGCCATCTCCTGCGAACTTGTTCTCTCAAAGGAGCTGCAGGCTCTCCCAGAAGATTTGCTGTCCTCCCCATAAAAGCTAAGACGAACACGGGGCAAATGAGAACAAAGTAAAAGACGGGACCGTCTAACATACCTTCAATACGTTTGAAGCTTCTTAACGAAGTATGCTAAATAAGGTAATCCCAGAATTCAAGGGTGGCCTTAACAGTAACACTAAACACCTCTCCTCAAGTGGAAACAACAAAAAATTTAAGCGGTTAGAAACCACAACCCGAACGGTTGATCAGCACACCCGTTCGTCCTAAGCAAGTTCTTAAAACTGACTCCCGTCAAAATTCGGAAAGTGAAACTGCAGGCAAAATGCACAATCTCCAACCAATAAGCATTCAGAAAGCAAGTTTGAGGACACCAAAGGGGTATATGGCAATTGCGGATTGGTCCAAGAATTTCAAAAGAGAGTTTAACCTTCGAAAAAACTAATCACGAAAATATCGCCCAAAACACGCATTCCTTTGAGATAAAAATTAAATATCACTCAGAACAATAGAAACTCTAATGAGGCAAGCAAAAAAGTTGTTTAAACCTAATAGGTGAATAGGGAATTTAGACAAAAGCAGATGTCTATTAAAAATTTGAGAAAAATCTCATGCAAACAGCTAGAAATGGACCAAAACTGATGCTACCCATTCTGAATCTAATAGCCAATCATTAGCTAAATGAGCGATAATAGATAACCTCTGTTAATTAACTGATATCAAATAAATGTCAAACAGAACAACAAACGAGTGAAATCATATAAAACAAGCAGAAATTAATTCTACAGAAGCAAAAGAAGTTTGCTTAAACTACATCTGGCAACTAGATCACAAAATAAGATCAATCCGAGCCATCCCAGAGTAATTACAACGAAATAATTCTTAAGATTTTCAGTACAAAGAAAATTCCCATGTGCAACATAAATTTAATACAATCAAAATTATTAAAAATTTCATTTCAATGATATATAAGGTGGTCTAAAAATATATATTTTCGTACGAATTCTTACAGGAACAGTGGATAGAGATTAAAGATATTAAACAGCACCCAGTGAAGATAACCAAAATTAGTGAAGGCAAGACCCATGTAAGGTTCATCAAAATGAACGTTACAATCTAAGGCATTGTTCACAAGCCAAGAACTCCAAAGAAATCTACGAATCTTCTTCTTCGTTGAAACGTCAATTTGATAATTATTTATTTCTGATTCCCATCATTGATGATAAGAAGAAATGTGAAGTGTCCTGTGAAACTTTGTCAAAGACTTGCAACCAAATACAAGGCAGCAAAGGAATCTACCCAAAGTAGTTCTTTTGAAATGAAGGTAAGTATAACCATTATTCTTTTATTTGAATTGAATAAAAGTCGAGTCGTATTTATTTATTTATTTATCGGGTGATAAAATAACTTTTAGGGCCGGTCTTTTGAGTTTAAGGGACATGTTGTACCTATAGTGTTATGTAAAAGGTAATTGTATAGTGTTTTAAATCTTGATACCAGACACAGTACAATTAATTATTTTACGTTATGTATAATCTAAAAAGAACCTTAAGCTTTAGTAACAAATTATACAAAAGTCCAATGATAATAAACAAATTACTTTTATTTTTGAATGATGCAACCCATTTTTTGCATATAATGTGGTATACATTTATGTATATGCAATGTGTCTTCTCCTTATAATCATTTACAACCTTTTGTTGTTAATCGCCAATTACTTAAAAATAATAACAAATTGAAGTATATTTTAAAAACAATAATTAGTAAAATTGTTTTCAAAGTAAGGTTCGCTTTTAAGACAAATACCTTCGGGGACTAGCATTTAAACATTATTTTTAGTGGTTTAAGGAAATCAATCAAAAAAAAAATGTTCATTAGGTCCAAAGTTTACTTCTCAATCAAAGTATAATTTACTCGGTTAAACGTTTTTGTCAAAGGAATTATACCAGACTAACTGTCAAACCGGTATAATGCCATCAAAACCAAACTAAAACATTTTGCAGGCTAAGCGATTATACTGTGCGACATCAAAGTGACAAGTAGTTAACACCCGAACACTTTTGAAAAGATGAGTACCATTGACAACAGTTCCTCTGTGAATATGGAATTTCAGGATTTAAGATATTTGATTAATGGTAAGTACATTTTGTTTAAAAAATTTACTCAAAATGAAAAATCAAAAAAAAATTGTTTTGATTATTTTAGACAATTAATGTTGTTAACAGTCCTAGAATTTGATTGAGAGTACTAGGCCGTATCTTCGTTAATTTATACAAACAATTTATTACTCAGTAAAATACAAAAAGAAATACTGTAATAAACAATTGCTAGAAGTAACAACTTTCTTGTATTATAGGTAAAAAGAGCATTTTAAAGTCAATTAATGGAAAATTTTGTTCCGGGGAACTTACAGCAATTTTAGGGACGAGTGGTGCAGGGAAAACTACATTACTAAATATTTTAGCCGGATACATGTAAGTTTAATGATAACATCATTTATTTTTTTTAAATTATTTTAAAGCCCATGTTGATTAGTATTGTTAAGTAACAAAAAAAAACAACTAAATTTCACTTTACTTAATTTAATAATTCTATACACAGGCTGTACACAGTTATTAATTACAAGACGGCGCATTTATTTCTTAATATATCCTGTTAAATTTTTAAAAATTGTTCTCAACTACACATTTTCTTAAAGAAAATTACACAATTAACAGAATCCAATATTACTCAATTTATTGTAAAATGTCAAGTTTAAGAATCTGACCTGATTAACAAGTATTTTGCTTTTAAAATTTTACATCCCCGAACCTCAATAATTAATCTTTAGAAATAATTACTTATTAAGGTTTTAACTACCTGCATCTTCTACATGGCGCTCAAAAAATACAGAACGCGATTTTTATCAGTTCTGTTCTAGTGTAGGACGTATCTCGGTGTATTATCTTACTTCTCCAGACGGAGATAGATATTATAATATAAAATCGACAAAATAGTAAATCTGCTACTCAGTTATAAAATTACAAACTTCAAATAGTCGTAGGATATCCTCATATAGAACTATCATCTACGAGGGCGGTTCAATAAGTACCCGTGTTAGAAATGAAGACACAATTTTTTTCAAAATTTTTTTTTTATTTTTCAGTATAGTTTCCTTTTAGAAATATACACTTCTCCCAACGTTCCTGCCATTTTTTTAACCCCTCCAAAAAATAGGATTTGTCGAACTCTCCAAAATACGCCTCTATCTCGGCGATGACTTCCTCGTTTGAGCTAAATTTTTTTCCCACGAGTCATTTCTTCATGTTAGAAAACAAGAAAAAGACGCCGTTCGCATCCCAAAAAATCGTCGCCATGACCTTTCCGGCCGATGGAACCATCTTCGCCTTCTTTGGAGCAGATTCACCGGGAGAAATCCATTGTTTTGATTGTTGCTTAGTTTCTGGTATGTAATGATGAATCCAGGTTTCATCAACGGTGACAACTCGACGCAAAAACTCTTTCGGATTTCGCTTAAATTGCTCCAAACACTGCTTCGAAGTTAACAGCCGCATCCGCTTGTTGTCCACCGTTAGCAATCGCGGCACCCATCGCGCCGACAATTTTTTCATCGCCAACTTATCATGTAAAATATTAATTGCCGTTCCGGTCGACACACCTACGGCCTCTGCTACTTCACGCACTTTCGTTCGTCGATCAGCGAGAATCATGTCGTGGACTTTTTGAATGATTTCCTCGGTAACCACGTCTGCCGGGCGTCCTGGTCGCTCCTCATCAAAAATGGATGTTCGCCCACGTTTAAATTCGTTGAACCAATATCTAACTGTGGTCATAGATGGCGAAGTGTCCCCATAAACAGCATCCAACTTTGCTTTTATCTTCTCGCATTTTTTCCCATCCAAAAACAGAAAGCGAATTACCGAACGATACTGCTCTTTTTCCATCTTAGCTAAAATCACGAAACACGTCTTACTCAAATGGCTGTCAAATCCAAACTAACCTATCAATCAGTCTGCAATTTGTTATACCGTCGTTTGATAGATGGCAGCACACGATGATAACACCAACTTCCCTCAGGAACGCCTTTTGTCGTCAAACACGGGTACTTAGTGAACCGCCCTCGTAATTCATTTCGCTGCGTAAAGTTGACTTGAAGGCCAAGACCTCAAATTAATCCTCTATTGCATTCATTTTTTTTATTGTTATAATTTGTTTTGCTGATACATTATTACTAAAAAGTAACAAAAAAAAATAATTTTTGAAAACAACTGAAATAAAGCAAAAAAGATAGTTATTCCTAAATGAAAACGTTACTTATAGAGTGATGGAATAAATAATACAGTCATTATATAACTTTTTATTTTTTTCTATAGCTTAAAGTACAAAAGGAGAAGGGTGGAAATGTGGTAAACCATTATTATACAAGTGAAATTCTCGAAAACAATTTTTTTCCATAAAGGCACGATGCATCTTTCATTTTTCGCACATTATGCGGCTCTTTCCTTTACAGATAGGATTTTTGCATCTCCGTCTCTTCAGGATTTGTACCAATCTCCTACTTAGTCTCTTGGCAATTTCAGTTCTAAAATTTAATAGACTCATTTCGTTAAGGTCAGAGTGGTCTTTTGCAATTCTTCTATATAGTAGCCATGAATTACAAATTATGACATCAACAAGATGAAAAAATATTCTGTGGTACCACTTTTTGCTCTTGATATGGATGGGGTACAGCCCAAGTAGTGAGTCCTGAGATCCATTGCTAGTTTGAATTTCTACTACACGAACTTTATTATCCTTTCCAGGAAAAACCTTGGTTATTCTGGCTGACGTGGTACATTGTTATTTTATATTAAAACTAGCATTCCTTCTTTATGGTTAGAAACCTTATTAAACCATTTGTATCTTGTTTGAAACTGGTTTAAATAGTCCTTCTACCATTTATTCCAAAAATTCTGTTTTATTTGAGTATAGATTCAGCAGGATTTTAATCTGTTACAAGGAATATCTGTAATATTTTCTTCAGGAATACAATTATGGAAACCCTCTAAGGACAAAAAATGCCCAGGAGTTAAATAAGGTAAATCGTTGATGTCTAGGGAGAAAGGTGTTATTGGGCGCAAACTTAGGATACCCTCAACTTGTATAATAACAGTATTTAACTCTTCATAAGTAAGCCTTGTGTCACCAATTGTGGCCTTAAGATGGTGTTTGGAACTCTTGACTCTGGCCTTTTAAAGACCACTGAATACCGAGGAATAACTTGGAATAAAATGAAATTGAATTTTTTGGGTCAAAAGATTATTTTCAATTTTGTCGACATTGTTTTTTGAATTACAGAAATCAAATAATTTTCTGAGTTTATTTGCAGCGCCTTTATAAGTAGACATATTACATACATAGTGCAATAGAGGGTTAACTGTTTCATATTTGGTACAATAACTTGTCCAGAAACAAGCAAAACTTTTCTAGTTATTGACTTTATGACATTTTCTTGTTGTTCAAAATACTTCTAACATAAATCCTGTTACACTTTTTAAATAATTTTTATCCGTAAAGTCTGCATTTACATATCCAGATATAATATCTTGATTTAACCTGCATTTATCATAACAAAATTTCCAATCTTCTGCTTCATTTAAGTCTCTTAATACTTGTTTTAAATGTTTCCAATGTTTTTTCCATACACACTTTGGTATTTACTGAAGAATGTTATAGAGTAACTCAATCCAGATATGCTTCCCAACTTGCTTAAGCAACCAATTAATTGTTTATATGGAAATTTAAATTCTTCTTGTCTTGGTTTCAAATCTAATTTGTTCTATTGGTACAATAGCTGCTTTTGCATCATTCATGTTAAAATGCCTTGTAATTTTATCAATTAATTCTTTTTGAGTTAGTGCAATTTTATTTTTTTCTTTGCATTTCTAAACCCAAAAATCTCATACTTTTATTTGAAACACCTTTTGTTTCAAATAATTTCTCTATTAATCTTCGTTTTAAGTATATCACAAATTTCGTTTCTGACACGCAAGGCCAAAAGTAAATTATCAACGTAAATAACTTCCTTTTCGAATGTAAAACATGAATCAACTTTAGACTTTGAAAATTTAAATTCTGTTAGAAAACGATGTAATTGACCATTCCAGCATCTTGGTGACGGTCTTAAATCATAAAGAGATTTTATCAATTTACATAATTAGTTCTAAAAAATAATCATATAGATTAGTGCATGTGTACAGATTCCTTCAATATTCCCTTCAAACACGTAGATTTCACATCGTAGTTGATTGAAGTAAAAGTCTTTTTTTACTACGACAGAAAGTAATACAGATATTGTTGCCATTCTTGCAAATAATGCGTACGTTTGATCTTTGTTCAATTCTGGTTGTGGAAATTCTTGTACAAGTCTTGCTTTATTCATAGTTTTGGTTTGAAGCTTCTTACCTGAAAAACCCATATGGAATCGATAATCTGGTAGTGAGGCTAAATTCCAAGCTTCTTCAACCTTAAAGGTTTTTCTGCTACTTCAGTCCATCCTTCCAGTTCATCAGCTTTTTCCTAAGTTTCTAGATTTTTACCAGGTAAATATCCAACTGTTAGTACTATAATGTTCAATTCATATTCTTTTAGATGTTTTGGCTTTTGTTTCGATCTATTTCTTCTTCTAATTTGTGCTTCTTGTCCTACCAAGTTTATTGTTTCTAGTATTTTCTCCTCATCTTCTTCTCTTGTTGATCTTGTAAATCTACTACAATTTCGTGATCTTCTTTGCCACATATTATTTTATTCATATATCTTCATCAACTTCAATAAATGCTTTTTTCTTTTCTCGTCAGATTTTCTTTTAGGGTCTTCCGATCCTTCTTCAGTTACATCATCTTATCTACAGGTTGTTCTTCCTCCAAAACTTCTAAATTCGGTTATTTGTTTTAACAACACTTTAAATCTAAATTCCTAGTTTGAATATCCAGTCAAATACAAGTAATATAACTAATCGAGGGGCGAATTTAAAGCTTTAGCTGCAGGTAATTTGGAATTCGGCTATTGGTGATTTTTATTTGTAAACAACTCCATGTAAGTACTGATGATATGTCCTTCGACCCCAAAATCATTAAATAAGAAATATAAAATTTCCTAGAGCTCAGAAGAAGCTGACAGAGAATTATTTAAGAGGCACTGAACTTTTTAATTCGATGTTCTCGTCCAGCTCTTTTTCTTCAAGATAATGAGTATTTAATAAACAAGACCCGAAACAGTGACCATCTTTCTAACCGTCCATCCGTTTCAGTTGTATCATCTTTGCTTGATCTGTTTTTCGTGTCTTTCTTGGTTTTTTGTTTTTCTTCCTCAGATCTTTCACTCTATTATATAGGCGTCTTGCGACACCCGTCTTTACGCTTCTAGGATAGTTGCAGTCGTGCATGTAACATAAAGGCATTCGTTTATGTAATACCTGTAGTACCAGAAAATCATCACAATTTTCTTATTTCATAATATATACCCTATTTGGTAATTTGGCACAATCTTTAGTATTTTCGAAATTTACAGTTCATAGTCGACAACAGACTAGAAAATTCAGAATCACACATTTTGCTCAAAGAAACAGACTTACCGTTAAACAGTGCAAGGCGTGCAAAAGCTACATAAAATCCATTGATATCAAAACAAAATGCCCCAACGTCCAATATCAGTAAAAGATAAACAAGAAGAAAGAAACGCTGCCAACTTCTGAGACTTTCATACGAATTTATCTGAAATTGGGGAAAGACGCTTAAGCACCTAGTAGACATTTACATTTCTGGATTTTAAATTCCTTTATATGTTTCTAATATTCTTATTACCTCTTGCTTTCACCATATACTTTGTATTAATTTGACTTCCGAATATGTATCTGTATCCTAAAGACTGAAACTCTTTTTTTCTGCTATAATGTGTAAGACTGATCAAGCACTACATAGAAATATCTTTAGTTGATATTCATCTTTTATTACTCTGTTAGGTTCAGGCTAGTTCTAAAAATTTAGTTTAGACGAATTAGGATATTATGATAAACATATCTAGTAAATCATAAGCAATAATATTTATGTTTCAATTTGCAGATCTACTGGAGTTACGGGCAGTATAACAACTAATGGAATGCCCAGAAATATG
Source organism: Ignelater luminosus (assembly GCA_011009095.1). Lineage (NCBI taxonomy): Eukaryota > Metazoa > Arthropoda > Insecta > Coleoptera > Elateridae > Ignelater > Ignelater luminosus. The sequence continues at coordinate 36,608 of VTPC01007128.1, forward strand.
AAAAGTTTTCGTAAATTATCTGCTTACATAATGCAAGAAGATCTTTTACAACCATATCTAAGTGTAGGAGAACTGATGATGATAGCAGCTAACTTGAAATTAGGGACTCATATATGTTTAAGTGAAACATCAACAAGAGTAAGTAAATACACAGAAAATAGCAACATTACTTCTCTTTTTACTTTTCTTTTTAATGCAACAACATTTAGCGAATTCAATATTTTTAGTACCTTCTACGTATACTACAATAATTTCTTATATGAATTCGCTTGGAATTAGGCAACTTCTTTTACACGATCCTATCATGTTTGTTAATGTCGAATCGAATGACGTTACTCTCTTAATCAATAACATTTGATGAGTTATCAGCAGAATATCATTCTGACTTTTTCCGTTTCACTAACTTACATGACGGCAGCTTGTATTTAGTGCTTAAAAAGAAGCATACATCAATAAAACAATACATGATGCGTCAAATAAAATCCCAGAAAAAATTTCTAATGAAAATCCAAATATAACCGTATCTGCATATCGAACTAAAAATAAATAACATAAATATGAATTTATGCATCACAAGAGGTCAGCATCCACTTAACCCACGTATACATAAAAATACATAAAACACGTTACAGGTCTCAGCACACAACACAAAAAGAACATACATTGGGTAAGTTAAAAGCAAGGCCCAAAGGTTTTCAAGCGCAAAATAAAGACTAACCTCTGGATCAGTCCCGTCAGACTACAAAATACAAGCATTGTGCTTGCAAGGTCAATCAAATAAGGTTTTGAAATATGTCAACAAAGTTGAAAAATACATAATTTACAAGACAGAAACTAATCCCAAAATAAAGTTAACAAAAAAAAAACGACAAGACTGGTCAAATAATCACCATATTAATTTCACTGTGCTAGAATCGGCAACTTTTTTTTTGTGACAAGCTGGGCACCCGGCTGTAAAACCTAATCCGACTATGCTGAATTCAATGGTGCTAGCCGTTGTTCTAGGTTGGCCTTTTTTTCAAGAGATTTGAGGTTCGAAGTTTACAGGCCCAAAGACCGCAAAAACAAGTTATTTTTGTCATTTTTTACCATTTATTTGACTTCAATCGATCAGATATTGATTATTTCAATAACATTACATCAAATAAAAACCATTTTTTAAAAAATAATTGATTTGGCCAATTACACACGATTGTCCATCACTTGTTCACAAAAAATTGGCATTTTTCTCAATGGTCTCCATCATCATTTTCTGATTCTTCTATATTGTCTGCTTTGTCTTGTAAATTCCAACAAATGTCGCCTAATAGAGCATGTAGTTTCTTTCCACTGTACCAATGTTTAAACCTTACCGTTACTTGATGGACACGCTCGCCATGCTCATCAGATTCAGCTGGTGATTGTTCAGCGAATCTTTGTACATGACAATGCAAAAAATGAATTTTTACTAACGTTCGAACATTTATACGCTAGAAAATAGTAAGCATTTTTTCAATAAGTATGCGCCAATTTTCGGATCGATGAATTCCGAGAACATTCTCAATCACCGCTTTCACACAGTTCCATGCCACAAGCTCCAGATCACTGAGTGCATTTTCAAATGCTTGATCCTTCATCAAACGACGAATGTCCGGTCCATTAAGTATTCCTGTAAAATAACCATAAAATGAAATAAAATTTTATTTGATCAACACTTCGATTCAAACACATACCTTCTTTTATTTTCATCCCACTTAACCGTGGAAAAATGCGAAGCAATTTGTTGAATGCATTCTCTTCTGGATTAAATACTTTTATGAAATTTTTTACAAATCCTAGTTTGATGTGGAGCGGTGGTAGCAGTACTTTTTCAATTGGCACAAGTGGAGTCTCAATAATATTGTTTCGTCGCAATCTAAATTCTTCACGTACAGGCCAGTTGCGTTTTTGATATTGATCGCCAGCAAAACGGGTATCCCATAAGCAGATAAAGGACATACTTTTGGTGTATCCCGTTTGCATTCCTTTCAAAAGTGTTATCACTTTCAAATCAGCACAAATCTTCCACTTATGTTCATTGTATTTCACATACTCGATGATCTTTTTCAATGATGCATAAGTTTCCTTCATCTCAGTGCTCAATGCGATCGGAACGGAATTTTTTTAATTGGCTACGTGGAGAAGAACTGTTTTCAAACTGCTTTTAAAGAAATCGATAAACAATCGCCAATCTTCAGGTTTATATTCATGGTGCATATTATTATAAAAACGCTTAACATCAGAACTTCCATATCGTAATTGTAACCGGCCAAATCAATTATTTTTTGACGACTAGTTTCTATTTGATGTAATTTTATTGAAACGATCAATATCTGATCGATTTACATTGATTTAAATTCAATAAATGGTAAAAAAATGACAAAAATAACGTGTTTTTGGGATCCTTAGGCCTATAACCTTCGAACCCCAAATATCTTGAAAAAAGCGCCAACCTAAAACAACGGCAGCACCATTGGATTCAGCATACTCAAATTAGGTTTTCCAGCCGGGTACCCAGCTTGTCAGATTTTTGAACTAGCACAGTGTTATTAGCTGACCACAAAACTGCAAAGGAAACGTACAAACCAAATCCTAGTTGGGGATAAGAGCAATACTGGCCTAAATATAGACGTTTTCAACCGAAAAATACTTAAACGAACCTAGAAAGTAACTGAAACGGTGATTTGCTGTTCTTCAACTAAATAGTAAACGCCACCAAAACTGAAGTCAACGGACGGATCAGTTTTCATTTATCAGATACAACAAAATTAATGCATAATCATGTTCCAGTGGGTCATTAACTAGTTTATTCACATAATATGAAATTGCGACCAGTAAAGGCTCATAGGTAGTTAAATCCCCACGTTCGATTGCTGCCCTAAGATGCGGGTGTTACAATGGAACGACAGAAGCGGGTGGTTTTCAACGGACAAATCTATTAATCAATCTTTACTCTTAATGACACGCTACAATAATAGATATCTTGCTAAACCACAAAGAAACAATTTCATAGAACGACTGCGTTTATGCGAATATACAATTTTATAAGATAGAATTACAAACTTTATTACACCGGATGTTTTGATGTAGAATTAATCGACCTGGCGACTTTAGTTTAAAATGCCTATCTACAGCTTATTCTTGTTTTGTAAAGAATTATATCGATCAGTCTGTGGAACTACAATAGACTGTCACCAGTAGTTGCAAACATCTTCATGGTTTCTGTTGAAATAGTCATTCTAAAACCATTAGGAAACAATCCAAAGTTTCGATACGTTAATACTTGAATTATCTAAACAACCAATATATAAATACCAAGTTGAGAATAATAGCTCCATTCCATTTAGTGATGTGCTTGCCGCTTGATTTACCTGTTTCTTGCATTAATCCTGCGGTGTTATTTTAAGTCTGCATATCTCAATAGACATTGGTTTGCTGATCGAATGAGCTGTAAATAAACTGACTTTCTACAAAACGCCGACTAACACATTAAGAGAACATGATTTTAGTCATTGCAATGAATTCTATTTTCTAGTTACTACAAAAATCGAAAGCCAAAATAGGCATGTCCAAAACAAGATGAATAGCATCGTTTAGAAGTTAATTGATTTTTATTGGTTCTGAGTTAGGAACAAAGAATACAGAGAAAGCTTTAATGATAATGGTAGTGGTACTGCTGTGACTTTATCTTCAGCCATGATTGTCGCAGTACAAATTCTGATAGAAATAAAGGGCAGCCGTAAAGACTTTGTAACGGGAAAAACCCGGAAAAAAGGTCTAAAGCCCGATGTTCAAGTCGAAGACGGGGGGGGGAGTTCAAACTAAACTTACACACTCACTAAATTTCTCAAAATTTAAAGATGGTAAAACCTAAGGGCGCCAGAAGCTGGAGATTTGAGATCTAAAACACTATGCCGGCCTACGCAGCTCCTCGCAGACCAACACCCTGCATATAAGCACTTCCAAAAATATCAGCCTGTATAGACGTGCCTTGAAAATTAACACCCTGTATATAAGTCACTTACGTTGACAAGTAGGGCGATATATATCTATAATTCTGGACGTACATACAGAAGATGCTTTCCCAAATAAACTTACCCGGGGAAAACTGTTAATTATTTACTTTAATAATAAACAAATAAACAGCACTCTTTTATGGCTGGGTTGGAGAATTACTATTAAAAAAAAAAGAACATAAGATGGTTAAGTTATTTAAATTCATCGGTCAACATCATCGAGTCCTGTATGCGTGAGTTTCTCCACCTATAAAGGTTCACTTTGTTTATAACAAAATAAGGAAATAGTAGTAATTGGATCAAAATCCCTCTCCCAGATCTAGCTCACAACCTGTACACAAAAGTTTTACTCATCCTGAAAAATTTTACAAGAGCAAACAAAGACACAATAAAACCAAACAAAATTATACAATACCCATTTATTTATATCAGGGTAGAAACAGTTTAAATAAATAAAGAAACAGAATAGACGTCAACGCAACTAAATTATTGTTACACTCAAACAAATAAATGTAACACATGGGCTGAAAAGTCCCAGGCCTAACAAATAGATGGCGCTAGTTCTATTGCATTCACCGCTTTTTCAGTTAGTACTAACCTTCAAAAGACAGCTGTTAAAATTTCATGATATTCTATTCATTATTTTGTGAGTTATTGTGCTAAGAGTGACGCTACTTTTGTTATTTTCAAAACAATGGATCAAAAACAATTTCGTGTTTTAATTTTACGCTGCTTCTTGATGGGAAAAAATACCGTTCAAGCGAAGCAATGGCTTGAAAAGTGTTATGGGGACTCCGCTCCATCAGAAACAACAATAAAACGTTGGTTTGCTGACTTCAAACATGGTCGTAGAGACACCGATGATGCAGAACGCAATGGACGTCCAAATGAGGCGGTAACACTAGAAAACATCATTGGCTTTACATTGCATGAGCATTTGACTATGAGAAAGCTCTGCTCAAAGTGGGTGCCGCGTTTGCTCACTGTTCACCAAAAACAAGAACGTGTTGATGTTTCTGAGCAGTGTTTGGCCATGTTTAAACGTAACAAACCGGAATTTTTGCGTCGATATGTGACAATGGATGAAACATGGATCCCTCGCTTCACTCCGGAATCAAAACGATCGTCATCTGAGTGGACAGCAAGGTTATGGCCTCGGTATTTTGGAATGTGCGTGGTGTAATATTCATCGACTATCTTGAGAAGGGAAATACCATCAACAGTGAATATTATATAGCGTTATTGGAGCGTTTGATTGCCGAAATTGCAAAGAAACGACCGCATATGGCAAAGAAAAAAATTTTGTTAGAGCGGCGCTGAAATGATTGCGTTGTTCTTGATGGAAATTACGTTGATGAATAAAGCTAATTTTGAACAAAAAAAACCGTGTTTTCTTTGTTAGGCCTGGGACTTTTCAGCCCATGTGTTATTATGATATCTTACGATTTTTGAGTTGAAAACAATAAATTAATTTGGAATATTTAGTATTACAATGCAAAATTTGCTTACCAAAATCAAAGAGTTAATTATTTCATAACCTGAGCACAGCAAAATTCTCATAGATCTTTTTAATTTGTAAATAAAGTATCCTTAATTAAAATTACATAACTTATTTGTTATAAGGTTATTACAAAACGACTCTAACTAAAATTGTTCAAATTGTTTATTATGAAATTATTACAGAATGACATTGCAGAGTGTAATTCAACAATGTTATGGCGTTCATTAGCACGCAACTGAACTTAATGTCAGTTCTTTCTCAAAGATTTTTAGGACGAGATGTCACATAAAACAATAATTTTGTATCAACAAGTTAACATGAAAAAGTAACTTTTCTTAATTACAAATCCTCTTGCAATGTCCAGAGCTGGAAGTTTATTCGCTACGGCGCGGCGGGGAACTGCAGCAGACAGGCAGATTTTTCGAGTAGTTAACCAGGTTTTGCAACGCGGTGAAGCGTAGATTGTCTTTATTTTAATTCTCCACTCACAACCATTTAGCAGGTGAAACACAAACAAAGGTCTTTAAAGTTTATTAGGTTTACGATGGCTATCGTACGTCCAAAGTTTTGGTCACAACTTAGCAAACAAATTGCCCATACACCAAGAAAATTATTACGGCGGATATACCGAACTTATTTACGAGACCATTTAACATTTTTGTCCGTCGAGGTGACGTTTTTCTGGAATTTCTGCAAGACCCCTCTTGCATAACAAAATTCCCAACACCAATAATATACTGCACAAAGGACTCGCAATCAAGAAACAATTAGCGCGCTTGCTGCCGTAGTACACGGAAAGAAGACCTGAGATAAAGTGAAGCTTCGGGCGACTTACGTGACTATTTGACTTCTTCTAAACAAATCGACCGAATTTAGAAATTTAAAAGGAACAATATGGAGAATTGAAGGGCCTTTCTAATGATGTGCCACTTAAACCCCTTTCTCATTAGAAGGTTTTGAGTGGTTGACGCCCCCCTACGGGGTTGAAGGTTTGGGTTCAAATTGTACGTTCGAAAGTGTTCTCCTCCCAATACAAATCGACTTGTTTTTGGGTTTTCTCAAAAAATTATTTTCCTCGTAGTTATTCAATCTGTTTCGTTTTCGTTGGGCCACTCTGTAGATATTTGTACCAAACTATTCACAAGAAAGCCTTGGTCATAACAAGAAAGCTAACAAAACAAGTTCAAGTTTATCTGTCTTCAATGTTGGTTTCCAGTCGTTTTAAGCGTTGCGTTGCTCTTCAGTCGTACAAGTGGTTTGTTATGGATTTGCTTGGACATTTTATCGACAGTTACGGTTGTAAAATGCAGTTTTTGTAGTCCTCAAGAATTTGATGGCGAGAATGACTAAAGCAGTAAATGACGCCGGCGTTTTTGGATGGGTTTGTCGACGATTGAGATAGTGGCGATTGCAATGAAGTTAGTCGTAAAGAAGTACTGACGCACGACAAGGCTGACCAAAATCTAGTGATATGCGTAGTGGTTTTCCACGACAAAAACAATACATACGAGTATTAAAACGATGATATCTAAACTCTACGGTGGATGCCTTTGGTGAAACAAAAACGTCCGATATTGGTGCTTGATAGTATTTAGTTGAATGTACGATGCGAGAGGCAGATGTTGGTAACGACTCTTTTCATGGCCACACCTCCACACTCAATGCTGTAGAGGTTGAGCCCGATAGCAAGCAACGATAAACAGATGTTTCAATAGCCGTGCAAACTACTAGCAACACGTCCCAGGAGAACTTCAAAAGGACAAATCCCAGGAGAGCAGGTACAGCTTTTCCAGGACAAAGACGTGCGCTAATTGCTAATCCGGATGCCGACAATTCGGGCAACAGCGTGATAGATATTAGAAATCGATTAGGACAAAAGAACACTGTCACCACTACCGGACACCATGCAAAACTGCTCATCCAAGGAGTTATCGACGTACTGTCTTGAAGTCACGACGATATTTATTATAGTTGTTTTTAGATCAGAAAGACCTTTTTGGCCAATATGTTGTGTAGTAATACCAACGTAGTTTTTCACAGCATGTGCTGAGTGGATGCGGATGTGAAGAATTCAACCGTCAGGGTACAGACTATGATGTTAGAAATGGCAACAGTACTGGCGTGGAAAGTCCAACATGAGCAGCACTAAAACTTGGTATCGACAATGTAGCTTGATAATAGCGAAGATGATTGAGCACCATTGAGTTAATATCGGCCGTTATGGCGTCATCGGTATGCACTGAAAATTTTATTGCAACTAATATAGTTGGACATTAAAACGATTTCGGGAGTTGATTTTAACGATAAATGGTTGTGTTGATCTAGGTAAATCGAGCAGAAAACCATAGACTATCAACACCACCGGACATACACTACTTACTTGTCATTACTTATTTATACGATTAATTTTTTTTTATTTTCAATTGAATTATTCAGAAGTTGGCAAAATGCCCTAAACCTGAGTTTGGACTTTTATTGACTAGTTCCAAGTGTTCAATATGATGAGTTTTTTTTTATTTATATAATAGTTACAAAGAATTGGAAGTAACCGGGAAGTAATTGAATTTATAAGAAAACTTAACTTAATAAAAGAACATGACAAATAGATGAGATCTCAGTTTTTCCAAGCATTTCTGCTTGCACGTGGATACGCCAGCTTTTTATCCTACCAGAATTTGTGTTTTAGATTTTTGAACACGAAGACCTGCAGCTGAGATCCACCACATACTTCTTGCGAGTAAACCCATGTGTAGTTTTTCAACCCTTAAGCAACAGGGTCTGTCCAAAAAGTATCGGGACTAAATTTATGAAAAACCATTTATTGCAGATATACGTACAATGGACTACAATTCTTCAAAATAACATCTTTCTGCATTTTCTGCCACGCATGGTACGCCCTCTGGAAGTCTGCAGCCGGAATCTTTTTCAGACACTGCGTCGTGGCCGCTTGCACTCTTTCCACCGTCCCATATTGGTGTCGTTTCAGGCGTTGTTTTATCCGAGAAAGAGAAAAAAATCGGGCGGGGTTAAGTCTGAACTGTAGAGAGGCTGAGGCAGCGTTGCCACGTTCTGTTTCGGCGATTTCCCTTTGAACACGACGGACCCTTAACTTTAACATTTTCCTCATCTCGGTTTGTTGACGAACGTCCTGCGCGTTGCTCGTCTTTGACGTTCTCTCTTCCTTCTTTAAACTTTTCGTGCCACTCAAAAACTCGTCTTTTTGACATGGCATCCTCCCCGTAGGTGTTACGGATTATGGCAAGAATCTCAGCACCGGATTTGTTCAGTTTCACGCAAAACTTGATCGCATACCTCTGCGCTGTTAAATCTTGCGCTGCATCGTGATTCCTGACAAGACAACAAAACAACTGCACACATTGCAAAGACTCAGAGGCAACTGAGCCGGATCGTGTCGTATATTTGAAATCATTCACCAACGTCCTTACTCAGGGAGGTCATCCTCCACCCCGTCCGTTTTGCTAGAAAAAAATCAATTTGGATACTCTTTGGACAGACCCTGTGCTAAACAAAGGGGCGACTTCTAACGTAAGTCCATCTTTACGCAATCTATGGAGGATCTCATTAAGAATCTTGAGATGGTTTTGAAACTGGTTGTGCAGATGATTATATCGTTTAAATAAACGAAAAAGTAGAGTTCCATTTCCTAATACACTTTGAAAGGCATTCGCCAGAACTGGAAAATGCCATGGTTTAAGACAGTATACTGTTTAAATTTCTCGGCCATGAGAATTTGCCAATGTGTTTAAAAGTCTATATTGAATTTTCGAAAGTCTACACGGAAACGAAATTTACCATCTTTTTCCTAACAAGAAGAATAGGACTGGACCAAGAACTGTTTGATTTCTCGACTTAAAAGGGAAACAAATTTAAAAGAAAACAGAAGCAGGATTTTAAATTAAAAGTATTTTGAGCTTATAATGTGAACTCAGCTGATTTGAATTTGATTCTTTTTCGTATTCCTGGTTATCAAGATGTTGATCTAAACATCTGATAATATAAAATGTTTAAAATAACCCTTAATGGCATATCATTACATAAATTATCGAACAGTTAATCTGATCAACTAGTAACTAAACGATTGCCTTTTTTTCTAAATGAAATAACTCGTTTAGAAAATTCCAGACTGGTTTTTCCACAGTTTAATTTTTCATCTTGAACCCAAATAAGATCTATCCCAACTATATCCATTATCTTGCTATTACCAAAGAAAACTTTTACTTTTCTCAGATTAAAGAAGTGCTAAAACTACTTGGTTTCGAAACCTGCTTAGAAACTAGAACCGAAAACTTATCAGGAGGACAAAAAAAGAGATTATCAATTGCATTGGAAATGGTTAGTGACCCATCGGTAATATTTCTTGATGAGCCAACCAGGTAAACCTTCTAAATCTAAAGTATGGAAGATGATAATTTGATTTTTCTTTAGTGGACTGGACA